>QANW01003660.1:550070-628947 GCA_003254865.1 Dryas drummondii
CCCAGCCCTTCCCAACCCCTTTTCTGTGAGACCCTGTATTTTTCAGATAATTATTTTAAATATTTTGAGAATTTATTTTAAGGATTTTGGAAATTTATTTGGAATTTAAAAAGGTTTTAATTTAATTTTAATTATTTTTGTTTTAAATTGGGCTTGACCCAAAGTTAACTTTTAAAATTAGTGGACTTGTGATTCAGATTTTGGGCACATTAGATAGGTCTCGAGTTCACGAGTTCATAGACACGTAGCACACATCGATCGGAGTTATGGTTTGAAAGTTACGGACATATGAAGTAAAGGGCAATTTTGTAATTTTTACAAAAGGGGTTTTAAAACCCAAAAACCAGATTTTTATCCCATTCTCTCCTCTCTCCCGGTTCTCTCTCTCTCTCTCTCTCTCTCTCTCTCTCACATTCGCCGCGCCTGCCACCGGCGTGTGGCGGCGCGTCCGGCCATGGCTGGCAACGGGATCGGCCCAGATCTCCTCGCCGTTCTTCCTTCTTCCTCCCCCTGGTGGCGGCGCAGCCCAGAAACCTCCCCCGACTCGCGAACCAGCTGAGGCCGATCCTTGGAGCTCCGGCGGCGATCTCACTTTTTCGGCGACGACGCGACCTCCCATCACCTGGGTTGTCTTCCTCTTGTCACGGCGAGTCTGCCCATGTGCTTCCCTGGCTCCGATGACCCTGCACGGCGGCGGATCGAAGATTTGGGCCGCGGCTGCTCCGGCGGATTTCTGCAATTCTGGGCGTTACATTTTCCCCCAAACCCAGCCCTTCCCAGCCCCTTTTCCCCCGAACCCAGACCCCTCCCAACCCCTTTTCCCCCAAACCCAGCCGAAATTTCGCCAATTTCGCCGAAACAATTACCGAAAATAATTGGGTATGTGATAAAATTTCGGTGACCCAAAAAAATGAAATTTTCGGCGAAATTTCGCCGAAAATTTCAAAATTTCATTCCTTGAAGCTACATATATATATACAATTACTACTTTGAAATTAATACCTTATATTATTTGGTACTTTATAAATTTCAAAATTCTTTATTATTGTGGATTAGTTTAAAATTTAGCAAATGTTATTCCAAAATCCTTTATCAGGTTGTGCATAATTGCATTGCGGTATTATACCAAAGACAATTGGGAGTTATATACATCAAAATAAAATTGAAATTAGTATTTTACACAATGGTTATATGGTTAAAACTCATTGTGTTAATATCATCAAGACAATAGTTTTGTATAAACACCGTAGTATGAAAAGCCTATAGACATCTCAACCGCCTATTTTTCAATAGTCTACACAACAGTTATATAGTTAAAACCCATTGTGTTAATATCATCAAAACAACGGTTTTATATAAACACCGTAGTATGAAAAGCCAATAGACATCTCAACCGCCTATTTTTCAGTAGTCTACACAATGGTTATTATCCATAAACCATTGTATGAAGGGGTATTTCAGCTCGTCTTTTGACCTAAAATAGTTGTAAAATATATGCATTAGTAATCTCAACCGTTGTATAACATATTTTCACACAACGGTTTTTAACCATAAAACGTTGTGTATATATATACTCAACAACAATTTCCTTCAAATCATTGATTTTTAAGGTGTATATACAACGGTTGTCCATGTATAACCGTTGTGTAAGTGCACCAAGACAACATTTTTTGATCGTTGTCTATTGAGGTATGAATAGACATCGGTCGATTAAATGAAGGTAAATGAACAACTTACACAACGGTCAAAATCCATTGTATATTAACCTTTTTGTTGTTGTGTTGGTTCCTTATGTTATATTTCTTTGTGTTAATTGAGGCCCATATCATGTTTATTGTCATAGTTATAGTTAACCCATAATTGTTTGGATCCCCCAATAGTCATGGTTGTTATTGTTATTGTTTTAAAATGTAAGTGAGGTCATGGTTGTTATGGTTTGTCAGTAACAATATGTTATTGTTACTGTTTGACAATGATAACTTATTATTGTGATTTTTTACGGTTTGAAATTTGGTTTATTGTGATTACTTCACACCAAGTCGAGAATGTAAGTAAGGCTAACAACATTTTATCGTTAGTACGTGTTTGACAATGATAACTTGTTATTGTGATTTTTATTTTAGGATGAAGAAGTCGAAGCATGTTGGTGTGAATTTCTAATAAACGAAGTTGGGGAAATTTTTTTTTGTCATTGTTTGTCAATAACAACTTATTGTTGTGATTTTTATGTTTGTTTAGGGTTTAAAATTTGGTTTAATGTGAACTTGTCATATTGAATTGTTGTAGGTGAGCGATTTAGAAAGACTGAGCGATTGTTACTGCAAATAGTAACTATCATGTAGTAACTATCTAGAATGATAGTTACTATTAGACAATGGGTTATTGTTACTGTGGGCGCGATTTGGTGCTGAGCACAATTTGGAAGAGTTGGGCGCGATTTGGAAGTACTAGGCGATTGTTACTATCGAGTAGTAACTATCTAAGATGATAGTTACTATTAGACAGTGGCAATTATTGTTACTGTAGGCACAATCTGGATCGAGGTGCTAGGCGCGATTTAGAAGTACTTGGCGATTGTTACTGTCGAGTAGTAACTACCAGACAATGGCAATTATTGTTATTGTGAAAACGATTTGGAAGAGTTGGACGCTATTTGGAAGTACTGGGCAATTGTTACTGTTGAGTAGCAATTATTTGGGACGATAGTTACTAATAGACAATGGCAATTATTGTTACTGTTAAAATTAAGATTTTTTATTCCAAAAGCTTGAATGTTTGTGTTTTGTGTTGGTTTTATTCCTTTTTTTAACATGTGTATGGAAGAAAAGATAGAAAATTTATATAAGTTGTTTTATTTTGGATATTATTGCACAATGAGAATTGCTACACAAAAAAAAAGGGGCTGGGCATGGTGCCAAGTGCATTTTTCCATGTGATTTCATTAAAATGGACTGCATTTGAATTTGATTTTTGATAGTGGACCTTAAAAAAAGCCTATTTTCTAAAATGAACTTAAAAAAAAAAACCCTTGAATATAGGGTGATGATTTTCATACTTTAGTTTTGTAGTAATGTTATTGATACTACATTTAGCTGACCACATTATGAGGCAACTTATGTCTATATGCCACGTCAGTTAATGTGGCCCATTGTATTTTTATTGTTATTTAATATCTTTTCAATTATGTTTTGTATTATGCTTAATTTTTCAAGTTTTATCTTCTATTTCTTTTTTTCTGCAATTGCCCTTCTTTCCCTTTTGCCCATATATATTTCCATGTTTAATTTTGTACATTAATACTCATTTTCTTATTTTTATGACTTGATAATTTAACAAATAAAAGAAGAAAAATAAGTGAGAGGAGCTAGTGCAAGTGTACAAAATAGAAGTGAAAATTAATTAATACTCATAAATATATATAAATAAAAAAAATAGAATATTGCTCAAAGTTCATAGACATAGCATATATACAAGGAATTAAATTTTGAAATTTTAGAGTGTCGAAATCGAAATACATGTTTAATAATTTTTCGGGAAAATTTTGCCGAAATTTATCGAAATTTACCGAAATTTTTCGAAATTTTCGAAATTTTCATATTTTCTATTTTCTCCAACTTCAGAAATTCACCAAAAATAGCTCGAGACTCCAAATAATTCACCGAAAAATTCTACGAACTCGTATTGATGAGTACTAATTTCTTATAACCTCAAAATAGTCAAATTGCTTTCAAACAAATTATGAAAAATCCTACTCTTATAATTTAATTCTGAAAAAAATAATAATAGTCAAATTCTTGAATTTTCATTTTCTAAAATTCATTTCTGCACAACTAAGCTCTAGAATCACAACCAAAGATCTAAGTTAGTTAAAATAAATTTAAAGAAATTTCTAATTCCTTTAAACAAATCTTAAAACAAATTTGAAAAATTTAAGTAACAAAATTAGCATAAGCCAAAATTTGGGTTGTTACACTTAGTGAAGACAAAGCTTGGCTAAGTAAAAGACACGGGAAAAAAGAAAGGAAAGATAAAAAATAAAAAAAAGACTGAAGAGAGAGGCACGGGGAAAAAAAGTAAAGAAAGAAAAAAAAATGAGGGGGGGTTTGGGGCCTTTGAGCAATTGGAAAGAAGAAAAAATGTTTGAGATTTCTTTTAGTTATTTTAAATCTTAAACTTTAATACAATTCTATATAAAAAAATAATTAAAAGTATCCTAAAGGGCTGAAAACCTAATATCCTAAAAAATATAAAGTATATAGGGTTTAATGTATAGATTATAAAGTATAAAAAATATTAGGGTATATAGAAATATAGAATATATAGAGTATTAGGGTTTAGATTTTAGTGTATAATTAAATTATAGAATATAAAGAATATACTAATTTTTTTTTATTCATTATACTAATTTTATTTAACAGTATTTGCTCTATCGCATTATATTCACCTTATATCACATGAAACCTATTATCTAATTTGATTTCTTCAATGTTTTTTATCAATTTAGTAGATAATATGTTAAATAAACATATGGAAAAGTTTCATTCAAAATTTTTATATTTTGATAGCAATTTCCGTCATTTCCATCTAATTTATGTCGAAATTTAAAAATCTTCGAAATTTCCGTCGAAATTTCCATCGAAATTTCCATCGAAATTTCCTCGAAACTCGAAATTTTATTCCTTGCATATATATAACGCTCAAAATTAAAAATAAAAGGCTAAATTGAGAAAAGGAAAGAATTATATATATTCTCTTGTAGAGTTTTATATTCTTTTAAAATTATAATAAATGATAAAAATGTCCATTTTGGAGGCCTTCATGATAAAATAATCTATCTAAAGTTGAGTTAATTACACTTACACCCCCTTGATTTATCGTCTTTTCACATATACCCCTTGTGGTTTCAAAAATTACACATACACCCCTGAAGTTTCAAAACTATTACATATAACCCCCTACAAGAGAAAAAAATAAATAAATAAAAAAGAAAATATTTGTATTGAGGTTGGACCTTACATCTTGGGTAATTTTATTAGGTCATTTCACCTCTTAGCATGCTTTTTTACATAATTTCTCATCATTTTTCATCTCATATAGTGGGTTATAATATGCAACAGTTTTGAAACCTCAGGGGGTGTATGTGTAATTATTGAAACCTCAGGAGGTGTATGTGAAAAAACGATAAATCTCAGGAGGTGTAAGTGTAATTAACTCATCAAAGTTTTGGATGTCTAAATAGTTCAACTAAGTTGTTTAAATATTAAAAAACCACACAATACAAACCTATACTATGTTTCAGTGGTTTCACGTTGTTTTTGTTCAAGGCCGAGCGCTTGACCCACTTGGTCAAACGTTTGGCAGCTCCTTTTCTTTACTTTTTTACTGGATGGTTGAAACTCAACTGTTGAAACTATTCAATGGTAACATATAAAATTAGGGTGAATGTGATTCCAAATAAATTTACTTTTGTGTTTTGTCTTGTTTTATTTATTTTTCACATGTATATGTAACAAAAAAATATAAGACATTTGTATAAATATCATTTTTATATGATTTTAGTGTTCCAGTTATAATTTTAAGTAGTTGAGCACTTGCTCATTATAAAGTAGGATGGCGAACTAGGGGTGGGCATCCATACCGGTAACTCGACAAAATCGATCAAACCGAACAAAAAAATTGGTTTGGATCAATTTTTTTTAATTGTTTTTTCAAAGATGGTTTCAAATCCAAACCAAACCACCCAATCTGGTTTCGTTACTGGCTTTTATATCCCAAATCATCGGTTAAATCGACCCAAACCGACTTGGTCATTGGTCAAGCTTGTTTTTTGCGCACCTATATGGCTATATATAAACATTTTTATGTACAAGTGATGATACTATCAAGTTGTGTTTTTTTGCAAGAAAGTTTTTGGTATATAAAAGCAAATAATCAGTCTCAAATGAATATAAGAGAGAGACACAGACACAAAGATAGAGAGAGAGAAAGCTCATGTCTTTGAAGCAATTTGATGCAGCAGGCCATTTCTGTCCACCGCCCTTCTCAAGGAGCCGTGCGTGGACGTTACCGCTCATACAGCTCCCAGCCAGCAAGCAGTTAGAGGAAGTACAAAGGATTTACTTGTTAGTTGTTACTAATATAGTCTAGCCTCCGTTCTTCTTTAGATCCCTTGTTTCACTCCGATAGTATCATAAATCGAGTCAATGCAGAGGAAATGAATACATTTCTATACTATTTAGTAGCACGCAGTAGACGAGAGGATAAGGTTTTTAAGAACACAACCTTCATTTAACTCTATTGATTATCTAGATCTATAATAGCTAGATTAAGGGCATCCACTAATCCGATAATTTCCTAAATTATCAGAAAAATAGGGATAAAGGAGAAAAGTCTAGAGAAAACTCTCTCAACATGTATTAATAACAATCAATCCCCCACAAGATTACAAGAATCCATATTTATAGGGTTTAAAAATCTTGGGCTCGAAAAATACAAATAAAATATATCTGAATTAAAATAATATCTAAAGCCTTAATTGAAATCCTAATTGACCAAACTTAATTCAATTAGGAAAAACATTAAAAGGAAAGTTCCAAAATTACAAAAACTCCCTACTAAAAATTATTTATTTTAAAAATTAGAATTTGAATATGGCAAGTATGCGGGCTACATCAATTTTGTAACGTAAAGGCAGTAGTATGAGAACAAGAACTTGGCCGCTTCCTCTTACCTTCATCCACCCTCATTTTCTTGATTTGCTCAGCTTATAATTTTGATCAAACTTCTCATGAAATTATGCACGCACACTTTCTGCAAGTTTGGCATCAAGTTTTTCTCTTCCTTTTCTACAAATCTCCAATTTTAACCTCAAACTGATTTGGTACATAACTTATTTTCAATTATTCTCATCGATTTTTATATGAATTTTTTACAACAGGAGTTCATGTTTATCTTCTTCATCAATTCATCCTTTATCTTCTTCGTGCATTTATCTACCATCTTCTTTTAGAGAGAGAATCAGTAGTCGTGTCGTCGAATGGGCACGGTTTTTTTAGAATTTTTTTCTTTGTGTTTTTAAATGTACCAACCACATATTGGTACAGTTGAAATATGTCAACCTACATATTAGTACAATTAAAATGTATTATCCTATGTATTGGTACAATTTAAATGTACAAATTCATACTTTTAAGTGACAAACTAGGTATATGTTTAAAATTAAGGATCTATATTTCATGTTTAAGTTGTACATTTGAAATGTATCAACCCAAATACCGTTAACACCAACCGTATGGATTGGGAACCGACTAGACCAGACCCAAACGGTGGCCTATTATGAGTAATGTCACCTCTGTAGTCATCCTTATAGGATTTACGAGATGGGCGTCCCCTCCACAGTAGGGCCCATGTATGGCACAGAGGTTGGTTGTAGTCAGTACTCATGACTCTGGCCCACGTGGAGCCTGGTGTATAGATGTTGTACTTCTTCAGGTCTGGTCCACTCTACGTGAGTCGCGTGACATGCACGTGCAAATTGATCCAGTACATGTTCCTCACCTAGCTACCAAGGGAAAACTCATGGAGTACCTCATATATTAAAGGCTTATTTACTAGTTTGCCTCCTGAGAGTAACTTCTAATCTAACTTCACTCTCTAACATTTATTTTGTATCACATTATCCCCTGAAACTAATTCTCGGGTATCACTTTACCCTTTTTGTTTTTTTACAAACTTTTAAAATTAATTAAAAATAGCTCTGGACTTAGAAAAATACACGGAAAATTTCTACTGACTCGTCTCGACTAGTTCTAATTTACTATGGGGTCAAATTATCAATTTACCCTCTGAGAGTTTTTAGAAAATTAGGAAGTTCAAATTTATTTCTAGAAAATTAAAATAAATTTCCCTCTATAAAAATTCTAAAATTTCTATAAAGTCCCGGATGAATTGTCAAAAATATTTTGGAAATTACCAAAAACTTGTTTCAGAGAATTCTTCCGAGACTTTATAGAAATTCTAGAATTTTCTAGAATTTATTTTCGTCTAAGATCGAGAAGTCTTTTAGGTAGCAAGTTCACAAGAAAGGTAGTGTTATTGTTTAGAATACCAACGGTGCAAACTTCGTATTTTTTGGAATTCAGGAGATTATCTTATGAATTTCTAAAGAGTAAAAATATTTTAAGTTTTTGGAAACACTTGAATATAAAATTGGTAATTTGACCTCATAATAAATTAATACTAGTCAAAACGAGTCCGTAGAAATTTTCCATGTATTTTTCTGAGTCCGGGGTTTTTTTTAATTAATTTTCAAAGTTTGTAAAAATAAAAAGTAGACAAAGTGATACACGAGAGTTAGTTTCATGTAGTAATGTAATACAAAATAAACCTTATGAGGTGAAGTTAGATTAGAAGTTAATTTCAGGGGGTGAAATAGTAAATAATCCTATATTAAATGGTGTTTTAATAATCTTTGATTTATCTAATTTTTTACATGAATAATTTTTTAATTAATACTTCAAAAATAGACAGTTTCGATCACCAAATTATAACTCGTAAAAAATCCCTTGTATAGTTTATTCAAAAAATAATAATGCTAGTTGTCCCATTTTTTTTCTTCTCACATTTGTATCCCACTTGATGTGTCATTATTTTACTAGAAGGGTATTTTCTTTTTCTTTTTTAGATTTTATTTTTTAATTTTAGTGTCCAATGTATGAATACCATTTAAGATGGTATGAAATTGTGGTATAAAAATGTAGTAAGTGTAGCATTACTGATTTTGAACTCTCTCAATAGATGCTCTCTCTATATATTTGTATTATACATATGCATGTACGTATATCATTAGTTATATGTGCGTAATTAATGTATGAATATGCACATTATATATACATATATGTCTAAATTAATATATTGCATCATTGCATGCATTGATGGTGTCCTTTTTCGACCACACTAGTCGGCTGCATGTACGTATATCATTAGTTAAATGTGCGTAATTAATGTATGAATATGCACATTATATTTATATATGTCTAAATTATTATATTGCATCATTGCATGCATTGACGGTGTCCTTTTTCGTCCACACTTGTCGGCAAATTTCAGTACGTACTGCAAACATATATGGATGATATTTATGGATTCGACAGGTGATGGAGCTGCAGATAATGAATGTATATATTGTTTCTTGTTCATACGCGCGCGTGTATATATATATATATATAGGCTTTTTCTATTGAGGTATATTTTAATTTATTTATGTTAAGTTATGATTTTATTGAGGCCTACACGAGTTATTTTGTGTCGATCCGAACCGTTCGTAAGGATCATCTTCATTGATAGATCATCCTTGCAAAAAATTAGTTAAATCGAAAATCATTTACTTATCTAACTTTGATAAAACAAATGAATGGTTTTATTGAAAATATTTAGTTTGCCTAGTTATTTATTTGATCAAAGTTAGATAATCAAATGATTTTTGATTTGGCTAATATATATATATATATATGTGAGTGTACCATGATGATACGCCTGAAGAGATCACCAAAAGCAAACGAGAAGCTAACTCAAGTTTCCAGCTCAAATTGGCATGCAATAGTAATATTGTGATATCTTCAAGTACACATAAGGCATAATTGCGCGCAACTGCCAAAAAAACCTAGGAAGGAGGTGCATTTACTACTTACTTAGGATTAATTGCAACTGCCAACTAGATCTAGTGGTTGTAACTTAATTCTAAGAGAGATTAGTTGCTAGTGCTCCATCTCCATTCTCCTGCAGATTATTCAAGGATTTGAATTTTTCGCTTATCTTGTACGTGTTTACTTGTTTTGATTCTAAATGTGTATTATAAATTTAAGGGCTTTTTTGGATATAGTACTTCAACACTTCTGTTTTTAGATTAACAATTTATGTCATTTTAAGTTTTGAATGAGTCTTTCATTTTACAATTTAATAATCCTAATTAAACATAAATTCATTCATTCTCTAATAAATATCTAAAAAATTATGGGATTAATCTATCTAATTCGCTGGATAAATTTTAAATTTATTTAGTCTAATTCTACCCAACCACTCTAACCACCATCTTACAGACCTGGAAAAAAAAATCACCTACAAACCCTAAAACACGTACCCATATGAATTTTGCAACAATAAAAAAAGCCTCTTGTACCCATATGAATTTTTCATCTCTACCTTGTACCCGTATCAATTTTGCAACCAAAAAAAAAAAAAACACTTATATTTTCATCTAGCTACCTGGTTTGTCAGCTTTATGTTAGATTGTAAATCTGAAATTTTGGACTTCGTCCTAAACCCTAAACCCTATATGAAATTTATAAATTTTGTAACATAAAATAACGTAGCTTCATACATCCAATTCATACTAAAACAAGAGCCACCACCACAAAAAATAGAAAAAAAAACTACATGAGGCAAACTACTTGAAGTCACCCAAATTTAAAAAGAAAAAAAAAAGGATTATATGGAGATAATTTTATCCTAATAAAATTCTTTCCTTAGATACTTATTTCCAATAAAATTCTCATTTACAATATTATAAGAGATAAATAAGGAAATAAGTACATAATTTAAATAAAGATTAAATATAAAAAGATGACATGTAATTATAATATATTTAATTTAATGATGTGGAAAATTAATTGTTGTGCATCACAATTGAAAAAGTCATAACGGTTTAATAAAAAAATGAAGATAACGAAGGGGTATATCCTAATTTTCTATAAATTTAAAGGTTTACATAATTTCATTTAAACCAAAAAGTCTTATATATGATTAAAAGTCAAACAAAGAAAAAACAAGCAAATGATCCAAATCCGTAATACATTTTTTTTTTTTTAGTTGGGGAATGAGGGATTGAACTTGAATGCATTGTGGGTAATTCTACGACCCTTCTAATTGGGCTACCCAACAACTGCAACCGTATTATTATTCAAAATTTTAAATAATTCAAATTTGAATTAATTAGACTTAGATCCTTTAGAAAAATAATATTTAGACTAAAGAAGACGGTGTTTTGAGAATTTATAATCAAATCCTTATTATTCATAATTAAGTTATTTGACTGAATGCCACATCAAAATATTAATTACACATCAGCCTTTATGATTATTTTATAAAAAATTTCTAATTTTTCAATATCTAAATTGCCCTCATATATTTTTATTTAATTGCATAATTTAAATTTTAAATTAATTGAAGATTATCACATCAATTTGAATTTTCAAATTGATATTGGAACTTCACCATCAATCAATGTGAGTTAATTAGGATTCTCTCTCTCTTCCTCTCTCTTTTGAGGTACCCTCCTCTCTCATTCTTTCTTCGTATTTTTCCCCCTCTAAATCTCTAATACCATTCAATTTCTTATCTGCATAGTTCCACTTGTGCAGCCCAGTGATGTCAAATGGGCATCACGTTGGGACACATACCTCCACATGCAGTCCAATCCATTGGTTTTCTATGATCAACTCATTGATGATTGTACTCTTCCTTTCTGGAATGGTAACCAAGATCATCATGAAAACTCTTTATAAAGATATCACCAACTATAATCAGTTGGAAACCCAAGATAAGGCTCAGGAAAAAACAGGCTGGACACTGGCCCATGGAAATTCTATATGTACTAAAACAAAACCCTCAGGCAACTATTCACACCGTTCATAAACTGTTCATCGTTAAAAGACCTTTTTACCACTTCTTGCAAGGTAGCCGGCGTTTTGAGTTTTTGGGCTTGGTTGGGCTCTTTTTTGTCATTGCGCCTCTCTTTGGTTCTTGCCCATCTTCTTTCAAAATTTTTACGCTTCTTGCCATTGCTTTCTTTGTATACGTTTTACCCTCACATCTTTTTTTTTTTTTCTTTTTATCTATTTGCCATTCTCAAAATAGGAGAGATGGGTCTGTGCTTTTTTGTCATTCACTTTGTCTTGCTTTATCTGGGTTCATGGTTAAGATTCCAACCAGATGAACGATCTGGTGTGGGGGCTTTGATCGTAGCTTGATGTATTGGTGTGGTTGTGATTCCAACTAGATGAATAATCTGGTTTGGGCTCTTTTGTCGTTTGATGTGTTGGAGTGTTTGAGTATTTCAGGCAGATGATGGGATTAATTCATTGCATCACAGAGGTAAGCCATAAGTTTATTTGGGTTTTTTTTTTTCCTTTTTTCTTTTCTAATCTCTCATTGACAACTTCACTGCTTTAGCTTGATCTGGCTTTTGGATTGCCGCTGGTTTGTGTTTGGGATGGTGTGATTGAAATCAGTCCCTTCCTTTATATCTGCTCCTCATCAGATAAGCCTTGATAAATAACATCCCACGTGATATATAAGAGTCCATGCCGTGTGTCATGACTATTAGGATTAGCATGCTTAGAGTGTTATCTATTATCTCTTGTATTATTGTTTTTATAGCTTCTGATATTTACTAGAGTAATAGATAGAGTCCTAGTTAATTTTATTTGTTAAAGTCCTCTTCTGGACTCTTGTATAGCTGTGTATGTAAAGCATTATAAATACATATCACAACCTCAATTACTTTTGAGGCATTCAATTATAATCGAATTCTTATTGTTGCATGGTATCAGAGCAACACAGAGTCACACAACTAAGATCCAATTTTTCTTGTTCTTCTTCCTACCACTCACTATGTCTTCTGCTGCTGCAACGTCCAACACAGCCTCTTTGGTTTCAACAACCAACACCACCATGATGGCTTCCTCACAGTTTTCTCAGTCTGTGCCTAGTCTCCTTTCTATCAAACTGGATCGTCACAACTATTCTCTTTGGTTGGCCCAGATGACTCCAATCCTTCGTAGCAAAAATCTCATCAGTTATGTCGACGACACCAATCCTTCACCATCTGCTTTCATCAAAGACGTTGCTGGTTGCAATATAGACTAAGTCAATCCTGCCTATGAACCTTGGATGCTCAACGACCAAATGGTTTTTCCTGGATTAACAGCTCAGTTACTCCAACTCTCCTGGCAACCTTGACTCAGTTTAACACTGCTCAGGATGTTTGGGCATCATTAGCTGAACGATTTGCCTCCTCAGCCCAGAATAGCATCATTGAAATGCGTGGTGAGGTACTTCGTACTTATCGTGGTGACAAAACTATCACTGAATACCTTGATCGTATCAGCACTAATACACTTGCTGATAATCTTGCCTTATCTGGTTCACCTATGACTGATAGTGATCTTATTGCCATTATTATGCACAATGTTGGTAATTTATATGAGAATACCGTTGCGTCGGCTCAAGCACGGGAAACTCTTATTACATATGATGCCTGTTTGTGGATAAACCCACACCGATCCAACAGCCAATCATAGTTGGACACGTGGCTGGTCAGACCCGACTTCAAATGTTTGACTTCTCAGTGGTCAGACTTTGACCTCCATATCATCACTGCTCGGCATTTCCTCTGCCAGCTCAGACCGGGTCTCCATGCCAAGTCCTCCATACCCGGTCCGAGCCGAACCGATGACCTTCCAAGGGATTGGGTGTTCATCTTTCCACGGTCACCCCGGCTCGGCTCGGCACAGAAAGAACCTCCTTTCGAGTTCTGGCGTCGACCAGTTACAGCTCGAAGGGATCCCCTATCCACTGGATCGGTTCGGCCAAGAATCCCGTGTCCGATCCGATCACACATGGATTTTATGTATACACATAAGAATATGTGTTCGGATCGGCTCGACATCCCGCCGCCACTCCGAGGAGGATCACATTGAGACGAAACCGCCACGCTTAAATGCACCTGACACAAATCCTCTGACGAATGTAATATCTAGCCTACATCCATGACTATTGGGGTAGTTTGTCTGAACCTTCCATCCTTGCATTAAATGGAGCATTCAATGCAGCATTGAATGCTGAGGAGGTGAGTAGCTGTGCATGCCCCTAGTCATGATCAAATGCGTGGGTCTCTATCAACCNTTCAGCCAGCCAGTCACATGCAGGTAACTTACTCATCACAATCTCCTTTGCCTATATATATCAACCTATAGGCGCAAATCCAGGGATCAACCTCTTACAAAACAAACACTCATAAAAAAATCCCTACTCACCCAAGAGCATACCCAACTTGCTGAGAATAAACCCAGAACATTTACCTTGTTCTTCCTATTCTCCCAAGTTCATCTTTTGTTTTTCCTCATTTCTATTCAAACACCATCAAACACACATCACTGACGTCATCATCGGAGCGTGTTTGGCTGGTACCACACCGGTCCATCTCCTTTGATCTCGTGTTTGTCTACAGGAAGATCTCACGTCATCATTCAGCAAGACTTCGGATCAGCCAGGTCACTATCTAAGTTGTTGCATTTGCCTTACGAGAATCTGCATCAACAGATTGGCGCCGTCTGTGGGAAGAACGTCTTCAGCCGTTGTGTTCATCTTCACAAGTGCTAAGCCCTTCCTTCACACAAATCAGCATGACTACCATCTTTCGTGACAACAGTTCTTCCTTAGGAACGTCCCGGAATGATGAACAGCATCAGCCCGAGACACCTGAGAAGACCAGGGGAGTACAACTCCCCAGAGCAACCAAATCCAAAGGTCCTTCGAAGACCAAGGCTGCTCACAAACTCCTCAGGGAGAGCCAACGACATCTGGCCGCTGAGAATGCGCTTCTCAAGCAGAATAACGAGCTGCTCGCCAAACAAGCCGAACTGGCTGAGGAGCTCGTGCGTCATCGTGCTCAGCTCGAGAACAGCGGGAGATTGGGTTTCCGATCACGTCAGACCCGAACCGAGCAGGAGGTTTTTTCGCCATCTCCTTCTCGGCAAAGCGCCCCAGCCGACGTGGACGATCGGTCGGCTCGGCAGGATGCGGATAGCCCCTTCCCAGGCTTCGAGGACATGCCCCCGGCCGAACAGGCCGAGTTTTTGAAAGCCCACTGCCTCTTCCAGCAGAAACAGGCGGCCTTCAGGAAACATTCTCCCGAAGGCCTGAGGGGAAACCGCGCCGAACCAGCCGCGGATCAACGATCTCCAATCCGGCCCAGGTTGGGGGATGTCCACACCACTGGTTCGACTGAACCCAGTGTCCCAGTCAGAAGCAGACTTGGCTCTGCCACCAGTCAAGGCCCATCCCCATCGGACACTCACTCGGGGAGACGGTCCGCCGCGGAACGACTGGGGGAAACCATAGTCATGGCTGAGGAGGTGACCAAGTTACAAAACAACGGGTTCATCCGGAAGGTCAACTATCCCAACTGGCTTGCCAATGTGGTCATGGTGAAGAAGAACAACGGGAAGTGGAGGATGTGTGTGGACTTTACCGATTTGAACAAAGCTTGTCCCAATGCAACAGCAGGACATCAACTCCTCAGCTTCATGGACGCCTATTCTGGTTACAATCAGATCCTCATGCACAAATCCGACCAGTAGGACACATCCTTCATAACTGATCGCGGCATGTACTGCTAAAAGGTCATGCTCTTCGGCCTCAAAAATGCCGGAGCCACCTACCAAAGGCTTGTCAACCACATGTTCAGATCTTCCATAGGCAAATCAGTAGAGGTCTATGTGGACGACATGCTGGTCAAGAGCGTCAAGGCGGACGACCACGTCAAGGACCTCTCAGACATGTTTTGGAGTCCTGAAGGAGTATCAGATGCGGTTGAACCCAGCCAAATGTGTCTTTGGAGTTCGGTCGGGAAAGTTCCTTGGCTACCTGGTCAGCCAACGAGGGATCGAGGCCAATCCTGAGAAGATCCAAGCCTTGATTCATATGAAGTCTCCAAAGACACGCAAAGAAATCCAGAGTCTGACTGGAAGAGTCGCCGCCCTGAACCGGTTCATCTCAAAGTCCACCGACCGGTGTCTCCCTTTTTTCAAAGCTTTAAAGAGGGCAGGGAAAGGCATAGAATGGACCCCCCAATGCGAGCAGGCCTTTCAGAATCTGAAAAGGCACATGGGGGAACCTCACATCTTATCCAAACCGGAAAAGGGTGAAGAACTTTTTCTCTACCTCTCCGTTTCTGACTCGGCTCTCAGCTCAGTTTTGGTGAGAGAAGTCGGCGGCGTACAGCATCCAGTCTTCTACACGAGCCGAGCCCTCGCCGATGCCGAGACCAGGTATCCAAAATTTGAGAAGATGGCTCTCGCCCTGGTCAGCTCGGCTCGGAAATTAAGACCTTACTTTCAGGCTCACTCGATCGTCGTCTTGACTGATCAGCCGCTCAGGCAAATCCTTGCCAAACCCGAGACTTCGGGTCGGCTCATCAAATGGTCAATTGAGCTTGGCGAGTTTGACATCATCTACCATCCCAGTACGGCCATCAAAGGTCAGGCCATGTCAGACTTCATCTGCGAGTCAACCACCGCAACGGGAGATCCACCATGCGCCGACGCTACGCCAACCACGTTTGATCCGAACAAAAATAGCGATCGCACCCAGGCTGACCTTCTCACCTGAACCCTCTACATGGACGGATCTTCCAACACAATGGGAAGTGGGGCTGGGCTTGTTTTGATCTCCCCAGAACAAGTTGTGATGAAATATGCTCTTCGCTTCAGATTTCAAGCATCTAACAATGAAGCAGAGTATGAAGCACTTATCGCCGGACTCAGATTGGCAAAAGAGCTCGGTGCGACCAAACTGAACATCTTCAGCGACCGCCTATCTGGAGAAGACCCGTTTGCTGCTCGGGAACTTCCACGAGTACAAGTTATCCCAAATCCCGAGGGCAGAAAACTGCAGAGCCGATGCCTTGGCACGCCTGGCCTCAGCCACAGATACCGGATCCGCTAGGCACGTTCCAGTTGAAATCCTGGATAGGCCTAGCACTGCCGAAGAAGGATTTGTCGTCATGCAAACCGAAGCCGAGCTGAACTGGATGACGCCGATCATCAACTACTTAGTCTCCGGGATCCTCCCCCCAGAGAGGGACAAGGCACGTCTCATCAAGACAAGGTCGGCTCGGTTCAGCATGATCGATGGTCAGCTCTACAGGAGGAGCTTCTCCCTACCCTATCTGCGGTGTGTCACCCCCCAAGAAGGTCAGGATGTACTGAGGGAGATCCATGAGGAGATATGCGAAAACCACTCTGGGGAAAGAGCCCTCGCCTACAAGACGATCAGACAGGGTTACTTCTGGCCCACGCTGAACAAGGATGCAGATCATCTCTCTCGCACTTGCGTCAAATGCCAGCAGTTTGCCGCAGTCCCCCATCAGCCTCCCCAATTGCTGACCTCCATATCCAGTCCCTGGCCATTCGCGCAGTGGGGACTCGATCTGATCGGCCCAATGCCGAAGGCGAAAGGGCAAGTAACAATGGCCGTGGTAGCAGTCGATTACTTCACAAAATAGGCCGAGGCTGAGCCGCTAGCCACCACCACAGCCGAACGAATGGAAACCTTCGTCTGAAAGAACATCATATGTCGGTTCGGCATGCCGCACACCATCATTGTGGACAATGGCAAACAGTTCGACTGCAAGAAGTTCAGAAGTTTTTGTTCACGTCTGAACATCAACTTGCGCTTCACCGCCCCTTACCATCCGCAATCAAACGAACAGGTCGAGGCCATCAACAAGATCATCAAGAAGACCTTGAAGACCAAGCTTGATAATGCTAAGGGGAACTGGCCAGAACTCTTGCCAGAGGTGCTATGGTCTTACCGAACCTCTTATCGCAACTCCACGAAAGAAACACCTTTTGCACTAGCCTTCGGAACCGATGCTGTTGTTCCGGTCGAAATGGGGACTCCTTCATTCTGGACCGGAACATACAACCCGGAGACCAACGACGCCGGACTTCGGCTCGGCCTAGACATGATCGAGGAGAGGCGAACCGACGCCAACCTCTGTCGAGCGCCCTACCAACAGAAGGTAGCCAAATACTACAATCAAAGGGTCAAGCCCAGGAACTTCGGATTGGGCAGTCTCGTCATGAAGAAAAACCCTCTTGCCATCAAGGAGAGCTCATTCGATCCGAACTGGACCGGACCATACAGAATCACAGGCATAGTCAAGCCTAGCACTTACAACTTGGCCACTCTGGCCGGAAAACCTCTCAAGCATAGCTGGAACGCTGAACACTTAAAGACTTATTATCAGTGAAGTGTAGTTAGGATCGGGGACTGTCCGACCTAACATTTGCCCCAATCAATGAAAAGATGAACACATTTTGACCCATCTTCTTCTTATTTTTCGAAGCAAAGACTGGGGACTCTACTCCTATACACTTTCAACAAAGAGGAAAGATCTAAGTGTTTCCTTCGAAAAAACAATAAACTCATGTGCCGAGCTGGCGAGCCATTTCCGGCCCAATGCTCGACATATTACAGACTCACCAGGTCTATAAACTCATGTGCCGAGCTGGCGAGCCATTTCCGGCCCAATGCTCGGCATATTACAGACTCACCAGGTCTATAAATTCATGTGCCGAGCTAGCGAGCCATTTCCGGCCCAATGCTCGGCATATTACAGACTCACCAGGTCTATAAACTCCTGTGCCAAGCTGGCGCGCCATTTCCGGCCCGATGCTCGACATAGTACAGACTTATCAGGTCTATAAAAATCCCTGGCCGAGCCGAAGTGACTTTCTACAGTCCTAACGTTCGACATGATATTTCCAAAAAGAAAAATATATCCTCAAACTCAAAACTCTCACCGCGCATGCCGAGCCGATCTGAAAGTAGGTTTGAATATTTTTCTCAAAAAATAAAATTCCTACTATCTCAATGGGTACATCAGGCTTGTCTGGGATCATTAGGAATTATCATCACATTCTGTTATGATCGCTCAGCCGAGCCGATCTCAAAATGCCTTTGTTTTTAGCATAAATGTTATTTTTCCATTATCTTTCTCACCTATTTTTACTTGTTTTTGTCCTTAAGTTCCATTTCCAAGCCGAACTGACAACAACTTGTTTAAAAAGAAAATACTGAATAAATTAACAAATGGTTCAAAAACATAAGTAAAATTGTTCAAAAATATATCAAACCCGAGCCACACCTCGGCTCGGGAATAAACAAAAACATAAATACAAAGTTTCAGTCAGGCAGATCGCTCGGCAGACCCCTCATGGATCGGCTCTACGGATTCCTCGGGCGTCTCCTCCCCGAGCTGCACCACCTCAACCCCGCTGATCTGCATCTCAGCGTTGGGATCGGATTCGGGGACTGGGGGGATTGGGGTCGGCTCGCATTCCGGCAGCGGAGGATCCTCCTGAGTTGGCTCGGCCACGGATGCCACTACCTCGGCGGGAACCTGGTGATCATGAGGGGGAAGGTCTTCCTGCTGACTTCCCTGGGAATCCCCCTCGCCGTCGGACTCCCCGAGGAACGAGACATCCCAGTCCGGCCTCTTCGACCGGATCTCCTCCAGAAGCTCCTGATACCCTTGAAAGTGGGCATCAGCCAGCACCTGGGCGCTCGGAAGCCCGGCCCGTCGCCGAGACTCAGCCGTCCTTCGTTCAGCCTCCTCAACGTCTCGCTGAAGCTGGTCGGCGAGTTGGCCCAGGTCCGCCACTTTCTGCTCCGAGGTGATAAGCTCTTTCCCGAGCCGAGCGACCTCCACCTCTCTCTCGGCCAGCTTGGACCGTAGACCCGTCGACCGCTCGCGCTCGGCCTTCACCACTCGCTCGGCCTCGGCCAGCTTCTCCCTGAGCTCTTGGTTCCGCTCCCGAAACCTTCCCATCTTGGCCTCAGCCTCAACAGCGGCGTGGGCGGCTTCAAACTGCTTGAGGACGAGCTGCAAAACAATAAAATTTATAACTCCGAGCCGAACGGGGTAAACATAACAATTCGAAGTGAAAAGGACTTACCAACATGGCCTGGCGGGACGTGCTCAGAGCCTTCTGACTAAAGCTCGGCTCCTCCTGACCGGCCCTGAGCCCCTCCACTATCCTTGGCGTTATCACGCGCTTAAAGCCCGTGACGAACGGCTCGATGGAGGGGTCTACTTCCACCGTCTTCAGGGGTGCCGAGCCAGACGCATCGGCACTGGGACCACTGGGCTCGGCCCGAGCTCTCTTCTCCACCCGGGCCTCGGTCTGGGGGGCTTTCCTCTTTTCCCCTTGCCGAGCTGACCTCGGCACAGAAGGTCCGGGCTGGACTGCCGTTGCGACGGGAGCCTGGACCGGCTCGGCAAGGGGGGCCCGCCCCGCGGCCCTCTTTTGGATGCTCCGCGCCGCTTTCTTCCTTAGACGAGCCTCCAGCTCGGCGGGATTCATCCCTTTCTCAGTTCGTGGATTCCACCTGGGTACGAACCAGAAGATCCCACTCGACCTGATTTGGGTTTCCCCGAGCAGGAACTTGGTCGATAGGTACTCTGCGGGCGAGCTCCTCACTGCGGCGATCTGATCCCTGAGTTCGCCTCGGAGTTTGCACTTGTTCCAGCTAACTGCAAAGACGAAACATAAAAAGTCAGTTTCGAAAAACAAACAAAGCAAAAATAAACAAAGTTACTCTCGGATCGGCTCTCCCAGACATCCAGTGCCCACCTGGAATCCTAAACGCCCTAGGAACCCGAGCCAAGGGAAAAATGTTCGGGTCGGCGAACTCCCAATCCCTAGAAACGAAGAAGTATCTCTTCTTCCATGTCTTCAGGGAGGAGGGATTCCCACCGAAAAGTGGCCCCGAGTACGCCTGCAGGTTGTAGAATCCGAGCTCGCTCTGCTTCGACCTCAGCGCGTAGTTGCAGAACAGAAGGTCCTTATGTGGCACACACTTGTGCCACAAGATGTGCATAGACAAGATTATTCTATACACATTTGGGTTCAACTGGTGCGGCACGAGCCAGTCCTGCAGCAAGGGGTGTAGAGGGAGCCGAACCCCATTCTCAAACATCTCGGGGTACATCGTCACCCACCCTTTTGGGGGTCGGCTCAGCTTCTCTCCCCTAGTCGGCAACCTCATCAAAATGGACTCGGGGACTGAGTACCTGTCCCTCAAATCCCTGAGATGAAACTCGGTCATCTCATTTGGGATCTGATCGGTCTTCCACGCCATTTCCTCGTAGAAATCTGGGTCGATCGGAGTCCCTGTCACCTGCTGAGCCGAGGCTGAGGTCGACGCATCATGACCCCTGTCCCTTTCGTGTGAGCCCGAGGTGAGTCTACTCGGAATGGTC
The DNA here is from genome assembly GCA_003254865.1 of Dryas drummondii. Lineage (NCBI taxonomy): Eukaryota > Viridiplantae > Streptophyta > Magnoliopsida > Rosales > Rosaceae > Dryas > Dryas drummondii. The sequence continues at coordinate 571,180 of QANW01003660.1, forward strand.
GCGATCGGCTCAACATCCAGAGGTTCCTCGTCATCACCTTCGGTCACCCCTTGTTCCCGGTCGGAACTCAACACTTCGGGGTTTTCCTGGTCTCCTCGAGCTCGGCGCTCCTCACCTGGATTGTGATCCAGCGCCGAGCCGACCTCGTCCAATTCTTCGGACAAGCCGTCCTAACTCGCCTCACCCGCCGGTGGGCTTCGGCTCAGCTCGGCGTCACTTTCCCCATCAAAAGCCTCCCCCGAGCCGAGCCTACCACTCGAATCCGTGGTTGACATGGCAACACCTTTTCTCTCTCTCTCTCTCTCTCTCTCTTACCTTTTTGGATTGAAAAGTGCTTTTTCAAGAACACACACCCAAAACCCGAAAATGCAGAAAACTCAAAAAATGGACAGAATCACTTACTGGTTTTTGTCCGGCCAAACTCTCCGCCCCCTACACACTCGGAACCACCTCGCCTACGACCGTATCTGGTCAGATTCGGGATCGGACAACCTCTCAAGCGGCGGTGAGAAAATAGGTTTCGCGGGGAGAGAGAGAGCTTTTCGGTGAGAAAGAGAGAGAGTCTGGAAGTTGAAGAATGAGGGAGAAGAGAGAGAGGATAACCATTTATACCCCATGCAAATCAGATCTCAGCCCTTCATTTTTTGGCGCTTCACATACCAGATCTTGCCACGTGTCCACGTTTAAAAAATACCCATAAATGATGTGACCCTTACGTTCCCCCATGCAGACACCAGACGTCCCTTCACCTGTCCCCGAGATATTTTGGCCAAACACAAGTCATCACCTGTTCGGATCTTCGGGGACTTGGATTCATCGGGTTCGGCTCGGATCAAGCAGCATGCCTTCTTTGGGAATGCCATTACACTTCAACTTCCAATCCACCACTGTCCGCTCGGATCAGAAGCTGGGGGACTCCTGTTTGTGGATAAACCCACACCGATCCAACAACCAATCATAGTTGGACACGTGGCTGGTCAGACCCGACTTCAAATGTTTGACTTCTCAGTGGTCAGACTTTGACCTCCATATCATCACTGCTCGGCATTTCCTCTGCCAGCTCAGACCGGGTCTCCATGCCAAGTCCTCCATACCCGGTCCGAGCCGAACCGATGACCTTCCAAGGGATTGGGTGTTCATCTTTCCACGGTCACCCCGGCTCGGCTCGGCACAGAAAGAACCTCCTTTCGAGTTCTGGTGTCGACCAGTTACAGCTCGAAGGGATCCCCTATCCATTGGATCGGTTCGGCCAGGAATCCCGTGTTCGATCCGATCACACATGGAATTTATGTATACACATAAGAATATGTGTTCTGATCGGCTCGGCATCCCGCCGCCACTCCGAGGAGGATCACATTGAGACGAAACCGCCACGCTTAAATGCACCTGACACAAATCCTCTGACGAGTGGAATATCCAGCCTACATCCATGACTATTGGGGTAGTTTGTCTGAACCTTCCAACCTTGCATTTAATGGAGCATTCAATGCAGCATTAAATGCAAAGGAGGTGGATAGCTGTGCATGCCACTGTTCACGACCGAACGCGTGGATCTTTTTCTGCCAGCCAGTCACATGCAGGTAACTTACTCATCACAATCTCCTTTGCCTATATATATCAACCTATAGGCGCAAATCCAGGGATCAACCTCTTACAAAACAAACACTCATAAAAAAATCCCTACTCACCCAAGAGCATACCCAACTTGCTGAGAATAAACCCAGAACATTTACCTTGTTCTTCCTATTCTCCCAAGTTCATCTTTTGTTCTTCCTCATTTCTATTCAAACACCATCAAACACACATCACTGACGTCGTCATCGGAGCGTGTTTGGCTGGTACCACACCGGTCCATCTTCTTTGATCTCGTGTTTGTCTACAGGAAGATCTCACGTCATCATTCAGCAAGACTTCGGATCAGCCAGGTCACTATCTAAGTTGTTGCATCTGCCTTACGGGAATCTGCATCAACAATGCCCTTGAGGCTTTGTTATTGAGTGCTGAGCGCAAGTTAACCCAAGTTCATATGCCCGTTGTCGATACCGGTGTCACTGCTATGGCAGCTTCCATCTCACGCTCTTGATGTACTTACCGGGGTCGTGGGTTTCCTTTTGTCCACAGAGGTAGTGGTTGTGGTTGTGGAGGCGGTCGTGGTCATTTCTCTTCCACTGGCAGCAGCGGCTTTCATGCCAGCAATGGGATTTCTCCCAGTTTTGGTCGTGGGCAATCTCATTTTTCTGCCCCTGGGTCTTCTCTTTCCCACTCTGGTGTTCTTGGATCTTTTCCATCGACTACAGGCAATTCTCATGGTTTCTTTTTCTGGCCACAACACTGGTGGTCCTACCAGGATTGTCTGTCAAATTTGTGGTCGTTTAGGGCATGCCGCCATCGACTGTTACAACCGGATGAACACTACCCATGAAGGGCGTGTTCCAATCACCTGTCTCACTGCTATGGTTGCTGCCAATTCCCAGTTGCAGGCTTCTTTGGGTTAGGTTCCTGATACCGGTGCTAATTCTCATGTCACCTCCGATCTGAGCAATTTAAATGATCCACGAGAATATCGTGGCACTGACTCAATTAATGGTGTTCTAGGTGGACAAGGTTTGCATATCAATCATATTGGTCATCATACTTTTCTTAAAAATTCTAAAGCTTTTCATCTTCGTGACTTACTTCATTGTTCCAATGCCTCCTCTAATTTAATTTATGTGAATCAATTTTCTCGTGATAATCACTATTATTTTACTTTTTATCCGACCCATTTTTGTGTACAGGATTTGGTGACAGGGAAGATCCTTTTCCAAGGGCGGAGTGAGAACAGTCTTTATCTCATTGCTACTAAGTCCGACTCCAAGTTCGTAGGTGGTCCAGTTGCTTTTCTTGGTACCAGGGTGAATGAACAAGTGTGGCATGCTAGGCTTGGTCATCCATCAATTTCTACCTTAAAGCAGTTAGTTTCTAGGAATAAACTACCGGTCTCTTGTGATAGATTTTCTTCTGTTTGTTCTGCATGTTCTATTGGCAAAAACATTAAATTGCCTTTTAGTCAGTCTGAGTCTTTTTCAAATTTTTCATTGGAGCTTGTTCATTCAGACATATGATATTCCCCTTATTTATCAAATTCTGGATTCAAGTATTATGTTTTATTTGTGGATAATTATTCTAGATATTCTTGGCTTTATGTTATGAAAACTAATTAAATCTGAAGTTTTTAAAATTTTTGTTACTTTTAAAAGTCTAGTTGAAAATTTATTCTCTCGTAAAATCAAAAAATTTCAAACTTATGGGGGTGGTGAGTATCAATAACACATTTAAAGACTTTTTGACTAAACATGGTATTCATGATAGATATACCTGTCCACACCACCCCAAACAAAATGGGCTTGCAGAACGCAAGCACCGCCATATAGTTGAAACCGGTCTCACTCTTCTCACTCATGCCTCTATGCCCATGTCCTATTGGGCTGAGGCTTTTCATACTGCCCTTTACTTAATTAATCGACTTCCTACTCGTGTTTTAAATTCAATTTCACTTTATGAGAAATTATTTTCTAGAAAGTCAAGTTATGAATTTTTGAAAACTTTTGGGTGCACCTGTTATCCGTATCTCTGAGTTAAAATACTAATAAATTACAACCCAAGTCTACTAAATGTGTTTTCATTGGGTATTCTCTAAATCAAAAAGTGTATTGATGTCTTAATCTTGCAACAAATCAAATATTTTTGTCTAGACATGTCATTTTTGATGAACATAATTTTCCATTTAAAGAGATTGGGCTCACTACGCCTACTGGAGCATCTTCTCTTCACCAAATACTGCGCCCAATTTGTTTCATCTCCTCCCTTCTACTTTGTCGCACCACATGGCCTCCAATCCACTGAGCCCACTAGTCCACTTCGTTCATCTCCACTACCTGCACATGCAAGTCCACCTTCATTGGTATTACCATCATCTCCTACTGTAAGTACTCCACCCACTAGTCCACATCGGCTCACTCTTCCGCCCAGGTCACCTACTTGTATCTTGCAATCTTCTATTAATATTTCTTCTCCTTCATCCAATGCTATTATTCCTATATCTTCCTCTTGTATACAGGATACCACTACGACTGAGTTGCAATCTACTCCACCTATGGCACCATTATCTATTGTTACTGCTGCACCTTTTGTGAGTCATTTAAATACTCATTTGATGGTCACAAGAGGGAAAGATGGTATTATCAAACCTAATTCTAAGTATGCTTTACATGTGAATTTTTCTAATGATCTAGTGGAACCTACCTGTTTTTCTCAGGCTAATAAGGATGAGAAATGGAGATGTGTTATGGCAGATGAATTTAATGGTCTTCAACAAGCTGGCACATGGATCCTTGTTCGTCCCACTCGATCCATGAACATATTACCCAACAAATGGGTTTTTTGTATCAAATGCAAGTCTGATGGGTCTATTGAAAGATATAAGGCCCGTCTTGTTGCTAATGGCATGGGTTTCATCAACAACCCGGTCTCGATTTTGGAGAGACTTTTAGCCCTGTTGTTAATCACAGTACTATCCGCCTAATCTTGGCAATTTTTGTTTGTAATAATTGGCCTATTCGACAATTGCATGTTAAAAATGCATTTTTGCGTGGTTATCTTTATGAGGAAGTCTATATGAGGCAGCCCAATGGTTTTGTGAATCCTCAACATCCCAATTTTGTCTGTCGGCTACGTCGATCTTTATACAGGCTTAAGCAAGCTCCACGGGCTTGGTTTCAATGTTTTTCTCAGCATCTTGAACATTTGGGTTTTCAATCTTCTCATGCTGATTCTTCATTATTTATTTATATCCATGGGCCCATTGTTATCTATTTATTGATTTATGTTGATGACATTATTGTCACAAGCAATAATGTTCAGCATATTAATACTTTAATTCAAGATTTGGGCAGAATGTTTTCTATGAAGGATCTTGGGCCTCTCCACTACTTCTTGGGCATGGAAGTTCTTTGCCAACCTATTGGGCTTCATATTTCTCAATCCAAATATATTCTGGATTTATTGAAACGTACCAACATGTTAGATGCTAAACCAATTGCTACACCAGCCATTGGGGGAGGACGATTGAGTCTCCATGATGGCGATCCACTTGTTGATCCTACGGAGTATCGAAGTGTTGTTGGGGCTCTCCAATACCTCACCCTCACTCGTCCAAATATTGCTTTTTCAGTAAATCAGGTTTGCCAGTTTATGCATAATCCAACTTATGTTCATTGGGCTGCTGTTAAACGTATTCTTCGTTATCTGAAAAATACTCACAAGCATAAAATTCTATATATACCTAGTTCCTTACATCTCACAGCGTTAACTGATGCGGATTATGCCGGAGATCCCGATGATCGCCGGTCCACTGGTGGTTATTGTCTTTACCTTGGCACTAATTTAGTTTCCTGGAGTGCTAAGAAGCAAGGTGGTGTGTCCAGATCAAGCACTGAGGCTGAGTATAGGCAGTTAGCATACATGGCTGCAGCTCTCTCTTGGTTTCATTCTTTATTTCGTGATCTACGTATTCATCTAGTGTGCCCAAAATTATGGTGTGACAATATTAGTGCTTTGGCGCTTGCTTCTAATCCTGTGTTCCATGCGCGTACCAGACACGTTGAAGTGGATTATCATTATGTGAGAGAGAAAGTTGTTTGCAAAGAAGTGGATATTGGTTATGTTTCTTCTCATGATCAGCGTGCAGATATCTTCACTAAAGGCTTATCCTCTCATCGTTTCAAATATCTAGTTGACAAGCTTCCTGTTCGTGACCATCTTGTCAGCTTGCGGGGGTGTTAGTTTCTAAGATTTGATGTATTGGCTCTTTCCTTGTCAAAATCATTGTATTTAATTTTATTTAATCACTCACAAGCTCTAGGCTAGAATTAAAAGCAAAATCAGTTGTATTAAAGAAGTCAAGAATGAAGTAGCAATGCACAAAGACCTAAGGTATACTACACTTCATGCATTTCATGAAAATAATAGTTTTTTGTCTATTTGACTAGTCTTTTACTGAACATAAGGACAATGTTCTTCACGTACAGTGGTTAAATGACAGTCACTGCAGTGGGGCCATTTCGGGTTTTACTTTTTAAAGCCCATTTCATTCAAAGCCCATTTTCTGTTTTTCTAAACATGCATGTGCACAGCACATGATTTGGTTCCTTCACTGAATCAATCAGATCAAATCTTCTTCTCATCACTTTCACGCCACTCACTCACACACCTCAGCACTATTCATCATCTTCCCCATTTTTTATTTTTGAAAAATAAAGAAATATCTGATTTTATAGCTCCTCATTCCTATCTTTAGCAGTACTAGGATACCTCTCTAGGACAAAAAGAATACGCCTTTCATTTGTCTCTTGTGGATAGCCATTAATTGGTTTCCACGTGGCACGTGTAGACATGGTAATGGCGTGTGTGTGTGTGTGTTGTACGAGGCAGGTGTGTGTGATGGTCTTGCTTTATTTGAGTGGGTTGATGAGCATATTTTTTGGATGAGTATTCTTGCTGCGTTTCAGCTTGGGTAAATTGTGAGTGCTTATCCTTTTTCAAGTAAGAAAATGTTCTTGTTTTTCTCAATCTAAAATGATTTTCTTAACTTGTTTTTCACCCTCTAAAATCTAAATGGGTTTGAGTGTTTGTTCTAAATCTCTTCACATATTCATAAATACATTCATTTAGATTTTTAGATTAAGGATTCTCCATTAGCCTTTTCATGTCATTTGCTTGAGAAGGCTGATTTTTATAGAATCCAAATTTGCATATCATTTCACTGCATTATCATTAGAATCCACTTGCTTGGGTGCAATCGGTGCCGTGCGTTGAAGAGCTCAAGAAGGAGCTGCCAACGACATGAATGATTGATTGCTAGCTTCAAGGTGTTTGCACAAGCATGCACAATGGTAAGAAGCTGTCACTTAGTATTAGGACTAGAGTGATTGAGCTTATTGTGTGATTGCTTGTATTGAAACCCTTGATATTGGATTGCTTGGTCAGCTGGAAAAGACCCCCAGTTTTTAACCGTTAGTGGTTTTCTGGGTGAACAATCTTGTGCCTTGTTTGTTGTTTATTTCCATTGTACTGCTAATTATTAATCTGGAAATTACATCACAAAATCACACACTTCACTTTAGCATGTTAACTTAAACTTTTGAATGCTAAATGTAAGTTTGATAAGTCTGCCCACACACCACTTTAGTTGTTGATAACACTGGGATGCCTACATTGATGGATCCTTTGAGTGCATAGGTTATCACTCAATTCTTTGGTGTGTTTTGATTTTACAAGTCAATCTGTGTTTTCAGATTCTAGCTACTATATCGTCAGAGTTGTGTCTGCTTGATTAGTTCTTGAATGATCATATAAAACAAAAATTGAGGTCCGATTATTGACAGTGAATTTAATCAAGTTTATTAAGTAGATAAATCACCTAATACAAACTTTCAGGGGGCATGATAAATAACATCCCACGTGATATATAAGAGTTCATGCCGTGTGTCATGACTCTTAAGATTAGCATGCTTAGAGTGTTATCTATTATCTCTTGTATTATTGTTTGTATAGCTTCTAATATTTACTAGAGTAATAGATAGAGTCCTAGTTAACTTTATTTGTTAAAGTCCCTTTCTGGACTCTTGTATAGCTGTGTATGTAAAGCATTATAAATACATATCACAACCTCAATTACTTTTGAGGCATTCAATTATAATCGAATTCTTATTGTTGCAAGCCTTATCTCTCTTTCATCTCCGTTTTTCATATTACTCTGCTTCTATTTGGTTAGCCTGCGTTCATACAGGGTGAATGCGATTGTGCAGTTTTGCGTTCATTTACTTTGGGCCTGTGTTGTTCTTCGATTAGTATTTTTCTTGAGCATTTGCTGTTTTGTCTGATTTGTGTTAGGTCACAGTCTTAGGTTTTCTTTTCAATCCTTTTTCCTAAAAAAATCTTATGCAGTTCATAAAAAAAAAAGGTTTATGCAGTTCTTTAATTCTTTAATTAATTTTGTTCTTGCCTACTATACCACCAAGATATCTCTCTCTTGATTACATTTAATATGATTAATGTTATTAATGAAGAAATTAATCAAGTATCAACTTCATTAGCTATATACGACCTTTGTTCCAATTAGCTATATAGACTTTTTGTTCATTAGCTATATACGACCTCTGTTTCAGTTAAAGTTCCAATTTTCTATATAGACTTTTTGTTCTTTCTTAAATGGCTTTTATACCATTTCAGATTTCATAAAAATAGCTATATATAGGGGTCGTTCAGCAGTATCTAATCAAACACAATACACATCACGTCATTGATATTATCTAAGTAACATGCTCAGAAACAAAAATTGAATGCAAGCCTTTGCCTGCAGCCACCTTCTGACTATTTGTTTAATCAAACATGTGATGCCATTTTAATTAATTTTAGCCAACAATCAAATCTCAGCACACTATTATCTTTAGTCAATAAAAATCTCACCTATGTATAATATTCGGTCATAACTAGATGTGTAAGTTGGGCCAGGCTAGCAAGGACATAGCCCATGATTTCTGCAACTAATGTATCTCAAATTAACTAGTTTCATTATATTGTTTTATCTTGCCAAAGATCAGAAGTCACTCTCTGTGCAAATGTTTAAATGCTATGAAACATTTACTTTTAGAAAGGTTTTAATCATTCTCATTTATGTTGCTTATTTTTACCTCTTGAAATATTTATTTTCTTATTGTAAATTAATTAGTGTCTTCCTTGCATTTTAGGCAAAAAACATACAACCATTTACCTTAACGTGTATGTTTTGTAAGTGCTGTTGTGTTAATTTTCCAACTTTCATCTTGAAATTCTGCTATATATCGTGGTATTTTATCCTATTAAGTGAAAGGTTAGCTTCTACTTAATGTCTTTTAAATATGTTCAATATGCATATGTATGTCTATAGATCTTGACTTTCTGTCATCATAATATTATAAGTGTCAATTTGCTTTGCTTCATTGTAGTACATATGTTCTTTCAAATTTCCGATTTATTTATGTATATATATTTTTTTTTCTTTAGCTATGAATTTATGGGAAAATTTGAGGGAAAATACTCCAACTTCTGTGTCGGTGTCAAATCAGAACTCATCTTTCAAAAGTGCATTCGTCAGGACTATTACTTCACTTCAGCATCAAATGAGGTTATTCCGTCATATCCGTTAACATTTTCCGTTAAAAATATTAAAATATTATTTTTTTCACTATTAAAATTTTTATAAAAATTAAAAAAATAACACTGAAATAAAAAAATTAATAAAAACTAAAAAAACTAAAAGAAGAAAAAATAAAAACAAATTAAAAAAGAAGAAATATTATAATTTTTAACGGAAAAAATAAAAATAAATATTTTTTATATTTTTTCTTCTTTCAGTTTTTTAATTTTTATTAATTTTATTCTTTTAGTTTAATTTTTTATAAATATTTTAATAGTATAAAAATAATATTTTAATATTTTTAACGGAAAATGTTAACGGATTTGATAGAATAGCCTCATTTAAGTCTTAAGTAAAGTAGAAGTCCTGACGGATACACTTTTAAAAAAGGAATCATGATCTGGCTCCAACACCTAAGTTAGAGTCTTTTTCCTAAAATTAACCCTGAATTTATTTTACTAAGATTGTAGGAAGACACCCCCGTCCAATGGTTTCATTCTTTATTTTTTTGTATCTCACATATCATTTGGAATTCACCTGATACATAACGACCCTGAAAGCATTAGGATTTTCTTTTGTAGAACCTTTTAGCATCAAAACATAGTTGTGAGACTCAAACAAACATATAATATTTGTGGAAACTGTAATACAAAGAGATGGATTACATTGATATTTTAATTTACCACTATAGAAAGCTTTTTTTAGACTACCAGTACTCTTTGAACAATGATATTGTTAGACATCCCTCCTTATTTGGAGGAGGAAATAAAAATAAAAAGAAAAAGAATTGGTTGCAAACCGTATAAGCAAATTAACTTTGCTTAAAATAAAGAGAGGCTTTGCCTCTTTCGTGCATGGCCATCAATTGCATGCATGAATGGCCTATATAAGGTACCATTCTCATGCATTCAAATAATTCAAGAAGTCATCGAACATAATCCTCCCTTTGAGAGAAAAAAGTGAGAGAGTTCGAGAGAAATAAATCCTCACAATTTGTGTGAGAGAGAAATCCTCTTGAGTAATATCCAAGAGAGAGTTAGCCACTTCGGTGAGATTGTCTTTGTAACCCATTATTTTTGTAGAAGATATTTTTTATGTCCATAAACTTTGGTGTCACTTTATTTCATGTTTATTCAATTGTTGTTAAGAGCTAGCCCATTTTAATCACACAAGGGTGGGAAAAGTTTGATCCGGGGATCACCAAATTATGTATTAGCATTATTATTTGTCATCTTTCCCAACAAGTGGTATTAGAGTTTAGCTCATTATTCGTAATATCTTGTGTATATCAAAATGGAGGAAACATCAACATCATCGTCAACAACAATGATCAAACTAACTTCCTCAAATTACTCCATATGGAAGTCAAGAATGGAGGACATCCTCTTTTGCAAAGATTTGTATGAGCCTCTTCAAAATGAAGGGCAGAAACCTGAAGGGAAATCAGACAGGGATTGGGACATCCTAAATAGAAAAGCTGTTGGATAAATCCGACAATGCATTAATCAAAGTATCTTTCATCATGTGGCACAAGAAACCGTTGCCTATTCATTATGGACAAAGTTAGAGTCCATGTACGAGAGAAAGACTGCACAAAATAAAGCTTCATTGATCCGCCGGTTGGTCAACTTGAAGTACAAAGATAGTCGAAGTGTTTCTGAACACTTAAGTGACTTCCAAGGCTTGGTGAACCAATTGACGAATATGAAGTTGGTGCTTGATGATGAATTACATGCACTATTGTTACTCAGCTCATTGCCAGATAGCTGGGACACGTTGGTGGTGTCATTAAGCAACTCAGCTCCTCAAGGCGTTCTTACATTAGACATAGTAAAAGACAGCATGTTCAATGAATAAGCTAAAAGGAAAGAACAAGGACTATCGATAGAGTCAGAGGCTCTTGTTGCTGAACACCGTGGAAGAAATAGTAATCGAAAACTCTACAACCGAGGCAAGCCAAGGGATCGGTCAAGGGGTAGGTCCAAGACAAGGAGAGACCTACAATGTTACCACTGTGGCAAGCCAGGACACATAAAGAAAGAGTGCAGACAGCTCAAAAGAGAGCTAGAGAAGAATGAAGCCAAAAACACGGCTGCCACTACCTCTAATGGAAATAAGGTAATTATAATTTGTGATGATGGTTATGTTAACTTAACATCACAAGATACATGTTGGATAGTTGATTCCGGTGCATCCTTCCATGTAACCTTACGGAGGGACTTCTTTACATCCTACACCAATAAAGATTTTGGTAATGTTAGGATGGGAAATGATAAACTATCCAAGATCATGGGAAGAGGAGATGTTTCCCTTGAAACCAACACAGGTTGTCGCTTGGTTCTCAAGGATGTGAGACATGTTCCAGATATGCGTCTCAATTTGATCTCTACCGGAATCCTAGATGATAAAGGCTACACCAATGTCTTTGGTGAAGGGAAATGGAAGCTCAGTAAAAGTTTTCTAGTGGTAGCTCGAGGAAAGAAGGAGAACACCCTTTACATGACACATGCAAAAGTCAGTAATGGGTATGTGAATACCCTCGGAGAAGACTCATCAATTGAGCTATGGCACAAACGGCTCGGTCACATGAGTAAAAAGGGACTTCAGATTCTAGCTAAAAAAGAGGCACTAACCGGGGTAAAAGGAAAATGTATGCCTCTAAAACCATGTATGTACTGCTTAGCTGGAAAACAACACAGAGCTTCATTTCATCACAGGCCTACAACAAGGAAACCCAATGTTTTGGATGTTGTATATTCTGATGTTTGTGGTCCTATGACCACTAATACTCTTGGAGGTGCAAGGTATTTTTTTACCTTTATTGATGACCATTCCAGGAAAGTTTGGGCATATGCGCTCAAAACAAAAGATCAAGTGTTTGACATATTCAAACAATTTCATGCCAGTGTTGAAAGAGAAACTAGCAAAACCTTAAAATGTATTCATACAGACAACGGAGGAGAAGACATGGGAGTTTTCAAAAATTACTGCAAAAGTAATGGGATTAGGCATGAACGATCTATTCCAAAGACTCCTCAGCATAACGGAATAGCTAAGAGAATGAACAGGACAATTATTGAAAGAATCAGAACAATGTTATCTCATGCCAAGCTTTCTAAGAGTTTCTGGGGTGAAGCTATGATGACTGCGGTTGATTTAATCAACCTTTCTCCATCAGCTCCGTTGAATGGCGATGTGCCAAATAAGTTCTGGAGCGGCAAAGACGTTTCCTACAATTATTTGAAAGTGTTTGGTTGTAGAGCATTTGTTCATATTCCCAAAGATGAAAGAACTAAGCTCGATGTCAAGTCGATAGAATGCATCTTTGTGGGATATGGTAATGAAGAATTCGGGTACAGACTATGGGATCCTATCAACAAGAAGATTATCAGAAGTAGAGATGTTGTCTTCTTCGAAGATCAGAATATTGAAGATATTCAGAAAGGTGAAAAGCCTGGTAATCCCAAAAAATATCCTATTAATTTGGATCCCGTTCCTCCTCTTACTGAGCAAAATAATGGGGGAGATGCAATGGAAGATGCTGGAGATGATGCATATGATCCTCCAGTTGACAATGATCCAATTCATGATCAAAGGGATGATCAAATTGATGATATATCAGATGATTCGATAAGTGATGATCCAAATGATGAAGTAGTTGATGATAATGAGGAAGAAGATCAAGCTCCTTATCGATAACCATTTATCGGTCCTCAACTACAACACTCAACTAGGGTACGAAAACCCTCAAGCAAGTACCCTGCAAGTAAGTTCGTTCTACTCACCGACAGGGGAAAACCTGAGTGCTACGAAGAAGCTCTAACACACGAGCTTAAGGGGGAGTGGTTGAAAGCCATGCAAGAGGAAATGAAATCCTTACATGAGAACCACACATATAATTTGGTAAAATTACCAAAAGGTAAAAGAACACTCAAGAACAAATGGGTGTACAAGTTAAAGACTGAAGAGAACATCTCACAACCAAGGTTCAAGGCAAGGTTAGTTGTGAAAGGCTTCAGTCAAAAGAAGGGAATTGACTTTGAAGAGATTTTCTCACCCGTGGTGAAGATGTCATCCATCAGGGTTGTACTTGGTTTGGCTGCAAGCTTAAACCTAGAGGTTGAACATCTTGACGTGATGACAGCTTTTTTTTCATGGTGATTTAGAAGAAGAAATTTACATGGAGCAGCCATAAGGATTCAAAGTCAGAGGCAAAGAAGATTTAGTCTGTCGACTACAGAAAAGTTTGTACGGACTAAAACAGGCACCTCGACAATGGTACAAGAAGTTCAACTCCTTCATGATTGAGCATGGATATCGAAGGACCACTTCAGACCATTGTGTATTTGTGAAAAGATATGATGATGGTCAGTTCATCATACTACTTCTATATATTGATGACATGTTGATCGTAGGACAAGACAGTGACAATATTAGTAAACTAAAGAAAGAACTAAACAAGTCCTTTGCGATGAAGGATTTAGGACCCGCAAAACGGATTCTCGGTATGAATATCTCTCGTGATTGGAAAAATAGAAAGTTATGGTTATCACAAGAAAAGTATATCGAGAAGGTACTAAATCGGTTCAACATGGATAAAGCAAAGCCAGTTGCTACTCCACTTGCAAGTCAATTCAAGCTTAGCTCTAACCAGAGTCCTACAAGCAAAGAAGAAAAGGATAGGATGACCAAGGTGCTGTATGCCTCAACTGTTGGTAGCCTCATGTATGCTATGGTGTGCACAAGACCAGACATAACACATGCAGTTGGTGTTGTTAGTAGATTCTTGTCTAATCCAGGGAAAGAACACTGGAATGCTGTAAAGTGGATTCTCAGATATCTCAAGGGTACTTCCAAAATGAGTTTATGCTTTGGAAGTGGCAAACCTGAACTGATTGGCTACATAGATGCAGACATGGCTGGAGATATTGATTCCAGAAAGTCTACTTCAGGATACCTGATTTCATTTTCAGGGGGAGCTGTCTCATGGCAGTCAAAGCTACAAAAATGTGTTGCTTTGTCTACAACAGAGGTAGAATTTATTGCAGCTACTGAAGCTTGCAAGGAAATGTTGTGGATTAAACAATTCCTACAGGAATTGGGACAACAACAACAGAAGTACACACTGCATTGTGATAGTCAAAGTGCAATCCATTTGAGTAAAAATTCGAGTTTTCACTCGAGGTCAAAGCACATAGATGTGAGATATCACTGGATACATGATGTGCTAGAATCCAAGCAACTACATCTTGAGAAGATCCATACTGATAACAACAGTTCAGATATGATGACCAAGTCCTTACCTAAGGACAAGTTCGAGTACTGCAGGAAAGCAGCAGGCATGATGGAACCCTCCACCTAAGTCGGGAGGGGGAGATTGTTAGACATCCCTCCTTATTTGGAGGAGGAAATAAAAAGAAAAAGAAAAAGAATTAGTTGCAAACCGTATAAGCAAATTAAATTTGCTTAAAATAAAGAGAGGCTTTGCCTCTTTCGTGCATGACCATCAATTGCATGCACAAATGGCCTATATAAGGTACCATTCTCATGCATTCAAATAATTCAAGAAGTCTTCGAACATAATCCTCCCTTTGAGAGACAAAAGTGAGAGAGTGCGAGAGAAATAAATCCTCACAATTTGTGTGAGAGAGAAATCTTCTTGAGTAATATCTAAGAGAGAGTTAGCCACTTCGGTGAGATTGTCTTTGTAACCCATTATTTTTGTAGAAGATATTTTTTATGTCCATAAACTTTGGTGTCATTTTATTTCCTGTTTATTCAATTGTTGTTAACAGCTAGCCCATTTTAATCACACAAGGGTGGGAAAAGTTTGATCCGGGGATCACCAAATTATTTATTAGCATTATTATTTGCCATCTTTCCCAACAGATATTGATTGCAAAAATGAACAATGAAAAGAAACTGTTGTTCTTTAATTTCCGTGCACTATAAAAATCCAACAATATTAACACCTTAGAACAAGCCTGAGCTGTTAAGCACTGAGCATAGAAAATAGGTGACCAAATTCAGAATTAGTGATGGCTTCATTGCACTGACATTAAATTTCTAGCATTGATTGCAAGGATTGCCAGCATGGTATCTTAAGGATATATACATAAAAAATATATAAAAATAAAATTAAGAATCATAGCTTAAGTGATACTACTAATGCTTAGTTTTAAAATGTTTTATATTGCTATTCGTGAATAATTCTCAATATTTGATGAACTCACATCTTTTAACCCAAGTTTTCATGAGCATCCATATCTTGATTCCATGTACCTTTCCCATGCAATGAACATTAACCACACTTGAGATTAGACAATGCTACTGTCTTTGTGTATTTCAGTCTACCCTTTTTCTGTTGCCTTTGTGTATCTCAATTTAACTGGTTTCATTACTTTGTTTTATGTTGGTAGAGATGAGAGGCCACTCTCTGTGCAAATGTTTAAATGTTATGAAACATTTATTTTAAGATAGGTTGTTGATTTCGTCTCATGTTATACATATTGCAATGAACCATTCTCATTTTTGCTGATTAACATTTTTTAGCTCTTAAAATGAAAGTTCTTGTTGATTGCACAACTTTATATAGCTATTTATTTTCTTCTTGTAAATTAGTGTGTTGCTTGCATTTTAGACAAAAAACATGCAAACATTTACATCAACAGTTTAATTTTTTCACATTTTTTTCCACTTTTTTCCTTTCAAATAGGTTTTTAATATTCATAAAACCGTGAAGCAATTCAAATAATTTACATTTCTCTCTTATACTTTTATGTTTATAGTTTCTATATATTTTATTTGCGTTATATGTAAATGTTGCCTTATTTTTATCTCACTGTTGTATTTTTAACATTAATATGTATGTTTTGTAGGTGCTATTGTGTTGGTTTTGTAACCTTGACCTTGAGGTTGTGGTATTGTGGTATTTGATCCTATTAAGCAAAAGGTTAGGTTCTACTGAATACCTTTTAAATATGTTGAATATGCATATGTTTGACTATACATGTTGAATTGTTGTGATTATGATATTATAAGTGTCAATTTGCCTTGGTTGATTGTAGTACATATGTTCTTTCAAATTTCCAATTTATTTATGTATGTATTTTTTTTTTCAACAGCTATCAATTTATTGGCTGGGGTTTTTTCTTTGAATATGATGCATAAAAGGTCTAGGCCGGGTTGGTAGTAGAGTTCTCATGATAGAGAAAGGTGATTGTTCTCATATCTCAAGTGGTATGCAAGTTGCCTCTGAAAATGTTTGTGATGTTGTTTCTAGGGCTAGCTGCGAATTAAATTCTCCAACTCATAGGAAAAAAAAAAGTCTATTAGAAATAAAACCTTTCACCATGTCAATGCAATTCAGACAACTACAGATCAGGTCCCTTTGGAACAATTGGACTCTGATTCTGGTAGTGTAGCCTATGATCTAAATCTTTTTGGTTCTGAAGTTGCATCTCTGATCTCCACATTGAATGAAAGCACTCCGGCCAAATCACAACAATAGGGGCCAATCATTTATCAGAAGAAGAGACAAAGTATGTTCTCTTTTTTGTTAAAATTTAATCCAAAATTTCAACATTGTTGTTCTATTACTGACAATATCCATTGATACTCTTTCTTTGTTCCACACTTCTTCTTTCTATAGGAATGGTTGAGGGATATGTGGATTTTGGAGATAAAGCTTATAAGTGCATTCACTACAAGAAAAACATATTTGGGCGACGAACCTATATTCGTCGCCCAAAGGAATTTTGGGCGACGAAAAAGAACATTTG
Organism: Dryas drummondii; assembly: GCA_003254865.1. Classification (NCBI taxonomy): domain Eukaryota; kingdom Viridiplantae; phylum Streptophyta; class Magnoliopsida; order Rosales; family Rosaceae; genus Dryas; species Dryas drummondii. The sequence goes on from QANW01003660.1 coordinate 588,178, forward strand.
TCGCTCGATGTTGTAAAGATTTGGGCGACGAATCATTTCGTCTCCCAAAGGTATTTTGGGCGACAAACAATATGTTCCTCGCCTAAAACTACTTTGGGCGACGAAATAATTTCGTCGCCTCAACTCACGCGCCAAAATATTAATAGATCAATGCATTAGGCGAGGGATATACATGTTCGTCGCCCAAAGTAGTTTTGGGCGACAAAATGATTCGTCGCCCAAAGTTACTTTGGGCAACGAAGGATGTGCTCCTCGCCCAAAACTATTTTGGGCGACAAAATCATTTTATCGCCTCAATTCACGTGCCAAAATATTAATAGATCAATGCATTAGGCGAGGGATATACGTGTTCGTCGCCCAAAATTCCTTTGGGCGAGGAAAACGTAAATTCGTCGCCCAAACTTAATTTGGGCGAGGAAAATATTCGTCGCCCAAAGTTTCTTTGGGAGAGGAATGTGGCCATTCGTCGCCCAATAAACTTTGGGCGACGAACATCTTTTTCGTCGCCCAAAGTCTCTTTGGGCGAGGAATGGCCACTTTCCTCACCCAAAGAAACATTCCCTTTTTTTTTTTTGGTACAATTATATGTATGTTATTCATACAATGCGATCATGTTCCCAATGATCCAAACCGTTCAATTTTTAATTCCTCATTGAAAGATCAACGTTGCAAAAAATTAGGATTATTGGAGATGTAAAAGTTATGTAACGGTGGTCGAATGTTTGAACGATCAAAAATTTGCTAATACTAATCGATGGAGTAGATGAATTCGGATTTGGGCGATTTTTTGCAAGAATGATGTTTGAGTATAAAAGAATAAAATAAACGGCTCCGATCGTTGGAATTACATTGGCGTCTTCACAATTGTTGAATAGACAAAGTTTCAACGAAAAAACTATAGAATTATACTCTTCAAGTGTATTTGTATGTAGAAGATTACTTTTGTATTGTGTTTTTAACGATCCGAACCGATCATTTCTTAGTGCCCCACTCAAAGATCATCCATGCAAAAAATTATCTCAATTGGAGATGTAGAAGTTAGGTTTGGCATTTAGGCTGTATAGACGATCTTGATTCTTATAATAATAATCGAACGGGTAGATGAACTCCGATTGAGTCGATTTTTTGCAGGGTTGATCTTTGAGTATGAACTTATATGATGCATGGCTCTGATCGTGATAATCACGTTGTGGTCTTCACAATGATTGAAGCTACAAGATTTTAACGAAAGAGTTAATAGAATTTTATTCTTCAAGTGTAAAAATCGTTCATTTATATGTACAACCTCTTATGTCGATCGTGTTTTAATGATCCAAACCGTTCATTTATTAGTTTCTCACTCAAAGATTATTCTTGCAGAAAATTAGGTCAATTGGAGATGTAGAAGTTTGGTATCGGTGGTTGAACTTATGAACGATCGTGAATTTTCCAATACTAATCGAAGGAGGAGATGAATTTCGTTTTAGCCAATTTTTTGCAGGGATAATCTTCCAGTATAAACGAATAAAATGAACGGTTCCGAACGTTGAAATCACATTGTAGTCTTTACAAACTGTTGAATCGCCAAAATTTCTACTAAAAAGTTAATAGAATTATACTAAAAAGTGTATTTATATGTAGAAGCTCAAATTTCTATTATTTTTTTAACGATCCAAACCGATCATTGGCTAGTCCCTCACTCAAAGATCATCCATACAAAAAATTATCTCAATCGGAGAAGTAGAAGTTAGGTTTAGCATTTAGTGTGTATGAATGATCATGGTTTTTATAATCATAATCGAACGGCTAGATGAACTCTGATTGAGCCGATTTTTTGCAGGGATGATCTTTGTGTATGAACATAGATGATGAACGACTATGATTGTTGTAATGACGTTATTGTCTTCACAATTATTGAATCGACAAGATTTGAATGAAATAGTTAATATAATTTTATTATTTAAGTATAAAATCCACTGACGATCCGAACCGTTCATTTATTAGTTTCCCACTCAAAGATCATTCATCTAAAAAATTAAGTCAATTGAAGATCTAAAAGTTTGGTATTAGAGCTTGAACGTATGAACGATCATGATTCATACCAAAAATCAACTTTGGGCGACGAAATATATCTTTGGGCGACGAACTGTTCGTCGCCCAAAGGCTGAAATTATGGTGGGATAAACCGGTGCCCTAAGTCAACGTTTTTTGGGCGACGAACATAATTCCGTCGCCCAAACACTCTTTGGGCGACGAAATAAATAATTTATCACCTAAAGATGATTTGGGCGACGAAATCATGTTCGTCGCCTAAAGTCTTTCTATTTGTTAACCTTGTTCTGGTTCATTTCAGACTTCACTCTTCTCACTCCTTCCCTCGCAACTCTCGCTCCTCCCTTTCACTCCTTCACAACTCTCGCTCCTCCCTCTCCGCGCCGGCTCCTCCGTCCTCCTTCCCTCCTCCTCCATCCTCCTCCCTCCTTCTTCCCCCGAAACCCAAAACCCCCCCTCCCTGCTCCCGAAAACCCACCCCCTCATCGGCAACCCACCCCCCCGAAACCCAGCCCNATAAAATTGATTAGTTAGTTTGTATGTTCTTAAATGCTAAAATTTAATAGTTTGTTTGTATGCTTATATGTATATTGTTAGATTAATTATAGTTTAGTTTGTATGTTACATTTAATTTACTTGTAATTGCAAAATTCTCGATGACGTAGTCCAGCACTCCTCGAGTACTGGGTTAGGTCATGTGGCACGAAGCGCCTGTGCGAAGTTATCAGTCGATAATTTTGTACATTCAACTAGTCGTGCGAATTAAGTTATCAGTGGATAACTTTGTACACTAAACTTAAATTCACCTTAGACCCGTTCGAGAGTCTGTTGAACGCGCGCATGGACGCTGGGCGTGACTGCGCTCCAATATGATTCTTAAATTGTCCAAATTACCAATGGACAGTTTGGGAGTGCACAATTATGTGTTGTGGTTAGCGGTTCATGTGACGTGGTTTTGATTTGAGAAAATTTTGGCAACATCTCCCTATGCTGCCGAAATTTTTCCAGATCGAAACTACGTCGTGCGAGCCAACAACCACGACATATATGTGCATTCTCGAATGGGATAGGGCCCTTACCGGAGGCATAAGTAGACGAAAAAGGGTGACGAATCTTTTTCTAATTGTCGTGTAATATGGAAACAGGCATCATGGACCGACAATGGATACGTAATACGAATCGTGTTAGTGATGAATATTTGTATGGGATCGAGTCATTTATCCAAGTTGCACAGGAACATGTCAATGCTCAGAATAATATAAAGTGTCCGTGCCAGAATTGTAACAACAGTTTATGGAAGACAATGCGTGAAGTCAGAATTCATTTGGTGAGATATGGGATGTCACACAACTATACGATATGGTATTATCATGGTGAACCGAGAGTTTATGCTTCGACTTCCTCGGATGCTCGAACAATTCTGCAACCAACTGAATCTGTTGGTGATGATAATGACCAAGTGATGGGCATAATAAACAATGCTTATCCATATGCATTGCTTGATCACGAAGTCAATCAGGATGATTCAGAGAGCGATAATATGGATGAAGATGATGGGTTACCCGAAGTCCAAAGAGAAGAGTTTGATAAGTATGAGAGATTGTTAAAACAAACTCAGTGGGAATTGTACTCCGGTTGTGAAGAGTTCTCAGTGCTAACTGCTGTTGTGGAGTTAATGCATTGAAAAGTACTTAATCAACATTCGAACCAAAGTTATGATCAATTGATGGGGATTTTGAAACGAATGTTTCCAAAGAACAATCATATACCTGAAACCCATTATCTTCCAAATAAGGTGTTGAAAGATCTCGGTTTGGGATATGAAAAGATTTATGCATACAAGAATGATTGTGTATTGTTTTACAAAGAACACCAAGGGAAGGATAAATGCCCTGTGTGCAATTAGCCGAGATATAAGAACAAGTCTGTAGAAAGAAAGAAACAGATTCCGCAAAAGGTGTTGCGTTATTTCCCACTTAAGCCAAGATTGCAACGATTGTACATGTCGACACATACTGCAAGTGACATGAGATGGCACGAAGATAAACGGGCTGATGATGATGTGATGAGACATCTTGCAGACGGAAGCGCATGGAAAGAATTTGACAAGATATATCTGGATTTTGCAGCAGATCCACGAAATGTCAGATTAGGACTTGCTACTGATGGATTTAATCCATTCGGAAATATGAGCACATCTCACAGCACTTGGCCAGTGGTCGTGGTTCCTTATAATTTGCCTCCCTGGAAATGCTTGAAAAAAAAATTTACAATTATGACGCTATTAATTCTGAGACCGCAATCCCCTGGCAAGGAGATCGATGTATATTTGTGGCCGTTGATTGATGAGCTGAAAGAATTGTGACAAAATGATGTGCCGACATATGATAAGTCTACCGGAACAATGTTTTCCTTGCGTGCGACAGTCATGTGGACAATAAATGATTTCCTAGCTTATGGGAATCTATCAGGCTGGAGCACCAAGGGTTATATGGCATGTCCTATTTGTAATAAGGATATAACTTCCGATTGGCATAGTGGTAATGTATGTTATATGGGCCACCGAAGATGGTTGTCGGGGGATCATAAATGGTGTCACAGTAAGGAGGCCTTTGACGGAAAAAAGGAGATCGGCGTGAAACCTAAAGAATTATCTGGTGATGATATCTTGAGACAGTTGAATAACTTAGAATTTGACCGGATTGGTAAACATCCCTTTAACAAAGAACGAAATATGCTAACGTCACCTGCACATCTAAATTGGACGAACAAGTCGATATTCTTCGAGTTGGAGTATTGGTCCAAGTTGAAAATCAGGCACAATCTCGATGTAATGCATATTGAGAAGAATGTGTGCGAAGTTTGGTGAGGACAATTTTGGGCATTGAGGGAAAATCAAAGGACACAATTAAGGCTCGACAAGATTTGCAAGAAATGGGCATCATGAAACATTTGTGATTAACGAAGAAGGGTGATAAAATGATAAAGAAACATCCATTTTATACCGTGAAGCCTGGGGATAAGAAAGAATTCTTAAAGTTTCTTGCATCGGTCAAATTTCCAGATGGATACGCGGCCAATATCTCACGAAATGTGAAAATCGACTTTGGCAAAATTTTGAGCTTGAAAAGTCATGATTGTCATGTTTTATTGCAACGTCTGCTTCCGGTGGGTATTCGAAAATTTTTGCCCGAAGATGTGGTTGAACCGATTGTTGGGTTGTCGAGGTTCTTTCAGCATATATGCGCTAAAACGTTGCGTGTGTCAGACATGTCAAAATTGAAAGATAAGATTGTGTACATCCTATACAAATTTGAACAAATATTTTTACCGGCCTTTTTTGATATAATGATTCACTTGATGATACATTTACCGCAAGAGGAAATTCTTGCTGGGCCGGTCAGTTATCAGTGGATGTACCCAATAGAAAGGTAACAATTTCTAAACTTTTTTGTTACTATTTTCCAAGTTTAGCTCTATGTTACTCATAAAAGTTTTCTCACTATGTACTTACATTTGCAGAATGTTGGGTAATTACAAAAGGTACGTCCGAAACAGGGCACGCCCCGAAGGCTCCATAGCAGAGGCATACATTGCAAATGAATCCATCACCTACTGTGCAATGTATCTCAGCAGTGTTGAGACGTCATTCAATCGGCCCCAACGCAACGACGATGGTGGTGAAAAAAATGAGACACTTTCTGTCTTTTCTCAAATTACACGACCATTTGGCGAAGCCCCTAAACCAGCTGTTGAATTCTCGAAACACGATATAGAGATAGCTCATTGGTTCATACTCAACAATTGCGAAGAAGTTGACTCCTTACGCATTAAGCATGAAGAACTAATGAATCACGACTATCCAAGATGGGACAGGGAACGTGTACAGAAAAAAGATCGGGAATTGTTTCCTAAATGGTTTAAGGAACATGTAAGTGATTACTGACAATAATGATCAGTTCGTTCATGTGTTTGTATGTTTTTTGTAATAATTAATTCCATTGTCTTTTAACAAATGGAAAAGCTGACTGATGATAATTCGCCATTATACAAGGAGTTAATGAGTTTGGCGAGTGGCATTCAATGAGTTGAAACCTTTTCCGGATGTAATGTGAATGGAGTTAAGTTTTTAACTGTAGAACGAGATGTCATCTTGAGCACTCAAAATAGCGGGGTTTGTGTAGAGAATTTGGAGACTGGCACGGTAGATTTCTACGGCAAGCTGACGAGTGTACATCAAGTTTTGTACTCGCATCGCTTTCAAGTTGTGTTATTTAAGTGTCATTGGTTTAATACAGACCCGAATAGGAACAACAGTATTAAACTCGATTATGACTTAATATTTGTGAACACAAACACTCGATTGTATGAGAATGATCCATTTATTCTTGCCACAATGGCGAAACCAGTATGTTATCTGGATGATCCTAAGGCGGGTGTGGGTTGGAAAGTAGCTCAGATGATTCAGAATCGAAATATATAGGATATTCCGGAAAAAGAAAATCAGGATGACGTGGCCTATCAAGAGGATTCATCTTCGACCATACCCAATTCATACAACAATGACGTTATCATACAACAAGTCGAGATACATGACGTTCCTCCAATTGAGATCGATGTCTTATCAATTGATCTTGGACCACTTCACCAAATTGATGTTAATGATTTCATCGATGATGAAGATGAAGATGAAGATGATGATGATGATGATGATGTTGATGATGATGATGAAATGAGTATTTATAGTGGTGATTCAGATCAGTAAGTCATTACTTAGTTTTCTTTTTGACTAACATAAATATTTATTGAATTGTGCAGATGAGTTTGATCTCGAACAGGGGTGGATCTCGGAGGTCCACTCAGCATCCATGTCCGCCCCTGTAGCCTAGCCCACCCCTGCAGCCCAGTCTGCCCCTGCAGTACAGCCGGACTTCATAGTCCAGGGCGAATCGACCTCGGTGATAGCCCCAGATCTCTCATTTAGTACTGGGTTTACGATTCAGTCGACACGGAGGGCCCGACGTGGTCACCGTTATGGTGCATATGATAATGTTGCATCATCCACTTGTACTGCCTCATCATCAGAGAGTAAGAAAAATGTTTTCACACCACTTGTGTTTATGTTTAATTTTATTTAGATGTTATAAGATTACTGTGAAATTAATATGTTATATTTACTTTTCTAGGTACCAAAACCACGAGGGGGATAAGTAGAGGGTTAAAGGCGTCCCGACTCACGCGCACGACGAACGAGAGGATTCGCATCGTTGTTCAGCAAGATCACCTACGACTGAGCAAGGAGGTGCATAGTACTTTCGCTTCCTTTGTCGGGTCGATTATCCGTTAGGACTGCCCCATGCAAGAGGAGCATTATGGGCTCCATTTCTGTGAGTATATTTCGATTAATACAAAATGATTAATTTGATCATTCCTAACAATTTGATAATTGCATTTTTTTCAGGTAAACTATGACATTCGGATGGAGGATCCAGATGTAGCTAGGTATATGGAGAAGTTATTGAGAAAAGTTTACACACAAGGGAAGCACGAGCTGCACAGGGAATATAACATGTTTGGATCGGCAGTTGAGGCATTGGCCAGCCCTCCTCCGGAGATGGCATCTCGGTTTGATCAGTGGCAGTGGTTGTGCACTCACTTTCAGAGTCCAGAATTTTTGGTATGTTATATCATTTTAAGATTTCAAAAATCTTTTTTCTTATGTTATTCCTATATTGTGTATGCACTAATGCATTTACAATTTGCTTAATATTTAACAGAGGAAGTCGAATGCCAATCTTAAGAACCGGAAAGCGCCCGCAAGGATTGATCATCATGGTGGTTCCATGCCCTTCTCATACCGGGTGGAGTCGTATCGTCAGGTGCGCTATTATTTAATTTAATATATATTCCTTAGTATTGTTTGAGTTTTTGTCAACATTACATTTTTTTTTCAGGCTAGTACGCAATTTCCGAAGCTCGACAACTACGGGGATGTTTATGGCCGACCCAGCAACGACAAGGGCAAGGCGAAGCACGTTATTTTTTTATATTTTAGTTTTATTTCACAATTTTTAATATTTGTATTTGATTTCCAAAGTTTCTAACTTGTGTATAACATTTTGAAGGCTGAGATGCTCGCCAAGAAGACGAGTTATTTGGAGGAGGTGGCCAGCCAGTACCCTCCGGACACTCCATTGGAGTCGATCCTAGTCCCCGAACGCGATGCCGGTCTTCGTATTATGACGGAGACACTGGGTGTTAGGCGTGGTAGGGAGATACGCGGAATGGGAGCGGGTCGAGTTCGTGATCTCAGTGCCGGGTCTTCGTCTCAGCCATCTGCAGAATTAGTCAACCTGTCTACTGAAGTGCAGCTGTTGAAGGGTCAGCTAGAAGAATCGAGAGCAGCATATGCGGAGCAGATGAGTAAGGTGCAGCAGATGTTTGGCCAGTTGGCCAGGATTGTACCTGGGTTTGTGCTGCCGCCGAACATTGACCAGTGCATGCCAGACTCCTCCACTGGTGCCGATGATGCTACTGACCTAGGGGGCTATTAGTGATTGTATATACTAATTATATTTGCATACAATATTAAATTGTTTTCTGATTGTATGGATATTTGGATATATAAATTTATTAATTTTGTTTTATATAGTTATTGAATAAAGATTTTTATTTTAAATATTAAATTCAAATATATAATTTAAATTTTAAAAAATATGTTTAGGCGACGAAATTGTTCGTTGCCTAAACATGATTTGGGCGACGAATCTGATCATTCCTCGCCCAAATCGTGTTTAGGCAGCGAACCATTTCGTCGCCCAAAGTAGGTTTGGGCAAGGAATAAGGAAATTCGTCGTCCAAAGAACCTTCGGGTGAGGAAATTAGTTATTCCTCTCCCAAATCGTGTTTAGGCGACGGAAAATTTCGTCGCCCAAACATTCTTTGGGCGACGAATTTCCTTATTCCTCGCCCAAAACCTACTTTGGGCGATGAACCATTTCGTTGCCCAAATTATGGTTTGGGCGACGAATTTTCTGCTTTAGGAGACGAAAAAATTATGTTGCCCCCAATGTCTTTGGGCGACAAAATTTACTGATTTGTCGCCCAAACTCTTGGGCGGCGAATCTCTCGACGAACTCGGTTCGTCGCCCAAACCTTTGGGCGACGAATGTGGTTCCTCTCCCAAACCTTTTTTTCTTGTAGTGATTTACTGTTATGCACTTTTTTGGCTGAACGAATCCATTAGTAAAAAATCTACAAACAAACAGCCTCTATTGAGTCTTTCTTGTTTACAAGGAAAAGTTAAACTTCCAATTACCAAACCAACTCCTACTTTTTTAGACAATTTACTTGATCCAAGCAAAGGCCAAAAGAGCTCAATATTTAGGGACAACATTAGGGCCTACAATTCTATGTTTGCAATCACTTCGATAGGAGCCAAAATTGATCATTCGATGGTGTATAGTTTGTTTCAAATGAAAAGAGATCATACAAAAAAAAAAAAAAAACATATGCCTTCTGTTGCTTCCTTTATTTTCTTAATAATATGACATACTTGAATTTCTGAAACTTTATGTGTTTATCAAAATTTACAGCAAAGCAGAAAAGAAGTTCTCAACAGAAGAGAGTAAAGAGGAGAACAACCCCACTGCAAAACAGGGAAAAAAATTATCAAAATCTCCCTCTCCAACAAACCAACCCAAATGAGAAACCAAAGGAGGACAAATCGCCCAACACAATTTGAACCATTTCTCAAGAACCATGGATGCATCTTTTGAACAATCAGCAATTACATATTGCCTTATCTTTTGTTTAATCTGATAGACATTTGTCACATAGTTTGTAATATTTTTGAAACCTGTTTGAACTTTTAAGATATAATCAATATCTTAAAACAACAAACAGCCATGCCCCAACACACTTTCACCCACATCTAAACACCCATGCATATATAAACTTTTTTATAAATCAGTATATAGAGGGTGGTTATATTTTGAGTAATGTGACATACAACAATTTGTAATATATTTTCAGTGTTGTTTGGTCTCTTAAGATATTATTAGTATCTTAAAATAACAAACAACATATGAAACATAATATGTTTCTCTCTGTTTAGAACATTTTACCAGTTCTTATTACCTGCGCGTTGCGCGGGCATTAATTCTAGTGTACATCTAAAGGCCACCCCTCAATAATGCTAGTTTGTTGCGGCAATCAAGGTGAGAAATGTACCAAGCTATGTATTGGTACAGTTGAAATGTACCGATATGCGTATTTAGTACAACGTACCAAAATGTACTTATCTATGCATTTGGTAAACAAAAATGTACCCATCCAAACTTGGTACAAATATATAAAATGTATCAATATGCATATTTAGTACAACTAAAATCTATATGCATATTTGGTATAACTAAAATGTACTCGCCCACAACTGGTACAATGGAATGTACCAAATGTCGTACTGGAAAATGTACCCGAGACTTTTTAAGAGTACGTATAGGTTTTAGGTTTAGGAATTAGGGTATAGGATGAATATTTTGGAACTTCTAATTTAAGTTTTAAAACCTAAATTTAAGCGACAAACCGGCCATGTATATATATAGGCTTAAGGGTATTGGTTTCAGGTTTAGGGTATAAGTTAAGAGATTAGGGTTTTGAATTTAAGTTTAGGATTTAATCTCATAATATGTGGGATTTATAAAATTCAAATTTCATAAATTTTGGGATTTTAGTTCCTTAAATCATGAGATTTAAGTCCCACAAATTTTGTTTTAAAATATTTTAAATAATAATATGGTCAATTTCGAAATAAAAAATCTAATGTGGCAGAAAAGTACTTAATTACAAATACAAATTACTTGACTACAAATTCTAAAAACTTTACCGACTTTAATCTAAACACTGTTCTCCTTATCAACCTCAGCCTAATTTCCTGCTTTCTATGAGCTGAGGCAATAAATATATATATATATATATTTACACAGTGAAGATCGGGTACAGTAAAGATGGGGTGGAGCTCCTATTTAAAACATAAAAATTGGCATATTATTTAGGGCCGACACGATTGCCTTATTGAATTTGATTTCGTTAATTATCATCATTAATTGGTTTCAATTGCATGTGTACGTTTTTCTCAATTTAATTATTTCTGTGATATATCTATGTTAGTGCATGACATGCCGCCGGTGGCGCCTCATGCTAGCAAGCGACAAGTGAACCCCATGCACCCACCACTACAGTACTATACATGTCCGTGTGTCATCTTTTACCACCTTAATTCCAGACTGGTCATAATTTTCTACTTTCAAAGTTTCAATCACAATTATTAAGTATGTGTTAGTTAAAGAAATATTTGTTGATTTTTGATTTATGAAATATACTTTTGATATCAAAAGTGATGACTTTTAATTCTGCAGTGCCACTGATCAGTACTACCTGTGAGTTGCGAGTTGTGATCCAACAGCTAGCTATGGATATTTATTTATTATATTATATATTTTTTAATATATTGACTGCATCTGTATATATATGTGCTGATCGAGGACAACTACTGACCATATATTATATTATAGATATATCGAAACTCATATTAAATTAATATCAAAACTTATATTATTAATTTAATAATTAACATGTAAACATGGGACACCAGCTGCATGCGTTAACCATATATATGTTTATTCTAATTTCTCCGTTATAATACATTAACCTTTATGTCTTGAAATATGATCAAGTGGCACGTACAGACAAGTCCTCGATCCTGAACATTAATTGTTACAGAAACGAACACAAGTAAATGCGAGCCTTAATCAAAACACGTACGTACACATATAACATAAACAACAAAAACAATAACAAAAAAGAAGAACAAGTCCGACGAGGTAGCTAGCTAAATATTTTGATTAAGCTGCTGCTGTTTTCGGGTGAGGAAAAAGTCGGATCGGGAGTCCCTTGGCGGGCATGGGCAACGGGTCAACAATGATTTTCTCGTCGGGCAGAATCTTCTCCCACTTGAACCTCCTCACCAAGTTGTGCATGAACACAAGGATCTCCAATCGGGCATACTCTTTCCCGGGGCACATCCTCGGGCCCCCACCGAAGGGCACGAATGTGTAGGGCGCGGGCCCATTGCCCTCGAACCGGGTCGGGTCGAACTTCTCCGGTTCGGGGAAGTAGGTCGCGCTCTTGTGGGTGGAGTTGGCGCTCCAGTACAACTTCCAGCCCTTTGGAATGGTGAAGCCATTGAAGATGAAGTCGGATAGGGCCTCCCTGAAGGCTCCCTGAAGAGGTGGGGCCAGTCTCAGCACTTCACATGCCACGTTCCATGAGTACTTCATCTTCTGTAGGTCGTCCCAGTTCAGCAGCTCCCCTGGGGCTTTCGAATTAGCGATCTCCATTTGCTCTGTAAAATATCATAATTAATTACAATTAAACACAACTAAAAAAGATTAAAAAAGGGTAACTGAATAGTAGAAGATCGAAAGAAGTAGCTGTTGTTATTTGACTTGACTGTTTTCTATTCCCTGCTGCGGACTCAATACGCAAGGATCAATCGAAAGCTACAAGAAATAGAATAACTACTGTATAGAGTATACTATATATGATAGATCAACAGATCTAACGATCAAAAGCTTAAAGGCATCTAATCCTGCAGTTATGTTAGAATTTCCGGGTTATCCAAGGAGCCAACACTTAATAATTAATTGTTGAATTTTTTAGTGGTCTAGCTAGTAGCTATCAGGAGTACCTTTAGTCAATTCTTATGCATCCCCATTCCCATGTGCTAAACGCTAAACCCCAAATAATGTATTTATATGTACACACGTACAAATCGCAAAGTGGTTGGCATGATTATACATGTAGTCACTAGTCAAATAAGAGGGGCTACACAAACAAAAAAGAATTAAAAAGAAAGCAGTCCCACTTTATTAGTTGATGTCTTGATGATGATGGGAAGACCACTAAGGATATTATTTCAACCCTACCATAATTAAAAGAGAATAAAAAACAAGGATATTTCAACTTGATTTTAGATTTTTGAAGGATTGAGGATGCAGTCATATATATGAGGGTATCTTGATATGGTAGATCCGCTCAAACCCTCAAATTTTACTTTTTTATTTTTCACGTATGCAAAAGAAATTAAGAAAAGAATTATGAATGGTTGGTTAATTGGTTACCCTTGTAGACTGCGTCATAGATGTGAGGAAGCTCAGCAAGGTACTTGACAATGAAAGTGCAGGTGGCGCTGGCGGTGTCATGGCCACCAATCAAGAGGCCAAGAATCTTATCGGCGATGTCATGTTCCTTCATGTAGGTTCCCTCCTCGTCACATGTCAACAGCATGTGTGACAAAATGTCTTGTGTGGGCGAGGCCTTGCCGTCAGCCAAGTCGATCTTCCTCTGCTTGATGAGCTTCGTCAACTCCGCCCTGATGAAGTTCGAGGCCTTGATTGCCTTGTAGAACGGTGTCCCGGGGAAGTCGATGGGCATCGAGATGATTCCGGAGGCCAACAGCTGGAAGGGGTCGCCGTATTTCTCGATGTCCTTGGGGTCCTCAAGACTCACAAACAACCGTGCAGCAAGCCAAAAGGTGTAGCTGTATCACACAATTCACAAACAAACACACTTCATAATTAAACTAACAACTACTACAAGGCATGCTAGGCATTAGATGTCTGAAATCTGAACTCACAACTGCCCGTATGAATCATTGATTGGATAAAATTTTGTTTCAATGTATGTTTTGAATTATATATCTGACAAGACAATATATTCGAAATTCGAAATTTAATTTGATTCATTGAAAAAACAAAATTTTTAATCTCACAATATAACATATCAAATAAATTAATACTTACTTCTTGGCCAGAGGGAAGACTTCAACCTCCTTCCTGTTTTCCCAGCCATCAGCAAAATGTCTTTGGGCGATGGTGTCCATGATTCCGATGTATCGCTGGAGAGCCTCGGGCTTCATGAAGTTGGGGAGCATCTTCCTCATCTTCTTGGCCTCCTCCTTGGCGGAGGTTTCCATGGAAGAAGGGAAGACCTTGTTGACGGAGCTGGGCCACCAGGCGGTGACGAGCTTGTTCTCATTGGAGAACAAGAACTTGTTGCAGGCTGCGCCACAGAAGATCGCAGCCTTCTCGCCCATGAGGGAGGTCTTGAAGACTTCGGACGAGTACTTGGTCATGCGGTCGAAGATGAACTTCTCGGGGTGGCCTTTCCACCCCGAGGCCAGGAACTCGTAGGTCTCTCCGATCACCGGGTACCCGACCTTGCCGGGCGGGAGGTTGGGACCAGAGAATTGGGCCCGGTGACGGTAGAAGAGGACGAAGAGAGAGAAAGAGATAAAGGAGACGAAGCCCAAGAGGAGGGAGAGATAGAAATTGACCTCCATGTTTGATTGAATACCGATTGATTGTTGTTGTTTGATGGATGATCGAGGAGCTGGGCTGATCGATCGATCTCAAGTGATAATGTAAATAAGGTGAGGAAGGTGTTGGAGTTTGTTTGAATGTTTTGTAGGGAGTGGATGATGTGAGGAGGAAGATTATATAGGCAGTTGCTGTGTGTGTGTGTGTGTGTGTGAATTTGCCAATTTGGATGAGCAATATAGATTGGTGAGTGAGTGGCAATATCAAGGTCAAAATAAGCTCGCTCTTGCTTTTGTTGAATTTTGTTCTGTTTTGGTGAGCTATGCATCATGCATTATGTATTTATGTGTCCATTATTATTTTACTATTTTATTATTTTATCTACATTTTTTTGGTGCATTTATTTTATGTGTTTTATAATTAATAATTATTCAATCCAATTGCACAGTCAGGACGTGTCCAACAAACCCTCTCTGTATATAATAATCTCTAAGACTAAAAGAATTTATATAAAAAAAAATAAGTTCATTTTACATCTTCTAATGATAAATAAACGACCTACTTAAAATTTATAACGTTAAAAAGATTCACCTATTTTTTCAAGAAATGATAAAGAATCTTGCATTATTATTGTAAGAATTAATTCTATAGTGCCAAGCGCTCCACACTCCAACCAAGCGCTCGAGTTGTAACCGTTGAATTTAAAGTGTATGTGACTCAATAATTATGTATGAATTTTGATAGTTTTGACATGTTTATATAAGAAAAAGACTGAAAGCATATCTTGGATAGTGACAATGGTGTTACTGTTGGATAGTGAAAATGATTGTTACTGTCAAACATAGTTACTATTGCATAGTGACAATGATTATTATTGTCAAATAGCAACTATATTCTAAAACTTGAAAAAAAAAATGCCAACTCATTAAAGTAAACGTTATTACTGCTTGATTTGCCATTATGAATTATTATCGGCCTCGATTTAAAGTTGTTGGTAAGATCGTGGACCCTAACGTAACAAGTTCTTTAAGTCCTTCGACACCTTATTGGCTTCGTTTGGTGGCTATAATGTCTGCTCAACGCCGCTGTTATAAGATCTTAAAATTTTTATGGACTTTGATGCTCCACTTCAGTAGGATTTTACCTTCTTATAAGACTTTGGGCTCTTTTTTTTATATTTACTCTGTCTTGTTGGCTGATCTAATGCAATGAGATGAAACAATTAACTTATCATCCTATTTTTAAAGAGAAAATTAGGATTAACTACCTAATTCTAATAACTTTTTGAAATACCAGCACATCACTATTTTTTTTTAGTTTGGCTACTAACTTTCTTAAAAACATTTTAGATTAGATACCAAATCTTATTTCAGCCTAGCCCATTTCTAGTGGGCTTATTTCATATTCCGATTTTGCCCTTGGCCTGTTTATTTATTGGATTTAGTATAATTAATAATTGTTAAAAAATTACTGTTTGGTCATTGTGCGAACAGTTACAACTAAATTATGACAATCACAACTTATATTTAATTAGTTGTGACTGACTGGATCAATTATTTTAAAATATATATATACACAATATTATATAAATTAGGTTCAAAACAATTACTTTACACAAAAGAAGACTTAGTGCATTATAGTAAGTGCCACAAAGATTTTGAATTTTGATGTCAAATTGCGACTTTGTATTTGCATGTATGTTCAGTTTTCATTGTGACTTCTTTTCCATTATTATGACAAGTGTGTGTTCTTTTAATGTCTTCTAAATTATGATTTTCATTTTGCTACCTTTGTAAGTTTTTATTTGAGAGTAATAAAGTTAGAACCAATGAATCATTTGGGCTTTTGTTTCCTTCCCCCCCCNAGCAATATTTTTTATACAAAATAATTACTAGTGCAATTGGGGAAGGTATCTCTTTCAACTTACCATGACAGTCACAACAAATTGTAAGACAGTCACAGTTTAACTTGTGACAGAATTAAATTTTTTTTTTTAAATTGTATTACAATATTGAATAAATAGAAGTCAAAGTAATACTTTTATTAAAATTATTATGTAGTGTAGTGGTAAGAGGTGTCTCTTTCTCTTGCATGAGAGGGGTTTGAATCCCTTCTATGCCAAGTTGTTTTTGTGTTGTTGAACGGCGTTGGTCGGTGGTCGGCCAAACGAAGGTGGCCGGTGGTTGGCCGGACGGCGGTGGCCGGTGGTCGGTGGTTAGTTGGGAATTTTTAAAATTTTTTTTATTGTAGTGGCATATGATGTAATTTTTATGAATTCTAGTACCCTTTACTTTATTAGTTTGTTTGACTTTTCAACTAGTATCTAAACTAAAATGCTATTAAATTTTAGTACTTAAACTAAAAAATTATTAAAGTTTGGTATTTAAAGTCAATGGACCTATTTTTAAATTGCTCCCCCCCCCCCACAATATATATTTAATTTATCAATGGGCCCTGCTCAATCTTGATGCTGTTGTTGTCGTTTCTTCATTTTTATTCGTGTTTTTGCATGTTATGTTTTTGGAGCAAAAAAAGTAGAGAAATCAATATGTGTAGGCTTCGGTTGTTTGATGCTTGAATAAAGGTTTTTTACTGTATTTAATATTTTCGCATAAGATGCCTTCGAAGTGTATTACAAGCTCTTGGATAAATAATTTTGATAAAAAACCAAATAGAAAAATAATAACAGCTACATACGTGATTTTTTTTTTTTAGTTTGAGGTTAATCTTTTTTTTACAGACATGTTTTTTATATTTAATTTTAAATTTTTATAATAGATAATTAGGGTGCACGTACTCCTTCGTTACCTCAGGGTTTTGGTCGTACCATTGCATCTTTTGAAAATTGATCCAACTTCTTTGGGTACATTTTGGGTATATGTCTATTTCAGCTAATTAATTAGTATTTATTAGTGTACATGTCACCATTTTCAATTTTTTTAATATAATAAAAATTTGTTATTTATCACCTATGAATGAATTTGAAATTTATTTCAGATTACTAATTGAATTAAAAAAGAGTTTGGATAATAATATGGCTACCTTATTTTATGTTGTATAATTTACATGGCTACATTACTTTTTGTTTCTTTTGAAGCTTCTTTTTTGTGCAAAATTCTCTTGAATGAAGATCGATTTTTTATTTTTTGGAATTCTAATGCAAAACGTCATCGGCACCACTTCCTTCGCCGTTCTTACTACAAGAAATGTGAGCAAAGCACACCCCTCATTGGTGGCACAAAATAGGGTGTCAATTGGGAACTTCAGTCCCTATTACCCAATTTACACCTATTTTTGTTAAAATCGAGACACTTCAGTCCCTATTGCCTAATTGCCACCCCATTCTATGCCACCAATGAGGGTGTGCTTTACTCATATTTTTTGTAGTGTCTTTACCCCTTTTCTGATGGGTTCAATATAATGGCTTGTGGAGGCCGTCCGCAATCTCTTGTGTGAAGGCGAAAAACAAAATTTTTGTCTTAGAGTGTGTTTTTAGGGTTTTGTCTTATTTTTGGACTCAACCCAACGCGGTGCGAGTAGGACACTTCTCTCATTTTGATTTTAAGCTCTCTGCATAGTGTGGCGTACGTACTGTTAGCTTAGCCCTAGTGTGGTAGTGGTTCAAAGATGTCTTTTTTTTTTTTTTTTTTGGTTAAATACAAAAATGGTCTACGAACTTTACACTAATTCTCAATTTGGTCCACTAACTATAAAAAGTGTCAATTTAGTTCACAAGTTTTTCAAGTCGTATAAAAGCAGTACAAAAGTTAACTTTTATCCAAAAATTAATCAAATTGGTCATATGAAAATGTAATGAACGAACTGAAATGCTTATAAAAATGTGGTCACTTGTTGTGCACATGACTAGATTCCGTTAAAATTTTTGATAAAAGTTATCGTTTGTACTGTTTTGGTACAATTGAAAAATTCGTATACCAAATTGACAATTAAATTTGTAATTAATAGACTAAATTAAGAATCAGTGTAAAATTTGTAGACTATTTTTGCTTTTAACCTTTTTTTTTTTTTTTACAGAAGATGAAAGAGGTTAATCACAAATGTTTTTCTCTGATGGAGGATGAGGAAATTGAGATCGTAGTTGGTGATGCACAACCAGTGGGTTCAGTGGCTGAAAAGTGGAGAAAATTGAAACTATTGTCCCTTTTAATTGCTTAATCATGTCCTGTTCCGTCCTCCAAATGAGGCCTGAGGTTTCTTTGAGACAAATGCTTTTGTCCAAAGGCCAAGGATGTGATAGGTGTGAGGTCCTAAAATTTTCCCTCGATTTATTTTGAGCTTACAATATTTTTCTGAGATTTATTGAAAGTCAATAAAATTTAATTTATTATTTGTACAAAATTAGGAAACACACTTCTAAGTGTTCCTAGATTTATTCGATCAGACTTTTGCCATTGTTTAATATATTGAAGTGAAACATTGATTTCGTAGTACTCAACAATGGGTTTCTCCTCTCTCTCTCTCTTTCTCTCTTCCTCTCTCTCTTGTGATACCAGGTATCCCCTAACACGGGGATAGGTAAGTTATTTTCCTCGAGAATAAGATATCATGAGAGCTTTTTTAAGTGGCATCTGTTAGCTCAATGGTGGGTTGTTTCTCGGCTTGTACAACTGAGTTTTTAGTGGCGTTGCATATATGGTTTGCATTTGGCTTTCGAATATGGCTTTCATGATCTAGTTGTGGAAAGGAATGCATCTTCTGTGGTGGTTGAGTTGAATTGAGTGCACGAGATTAATGATCCGAATGGAGCTGATCGAGGAAATCAAGCAATACCTCTCTTCCTTTATCAATGTGTCAATAGTACGTTGATGTTTCTCCTACTTATAATTTTGTGGCCGTCATGACTTAATTAGCTAGTTTTGGTTTGGATAGTGACCAACCGGATATTTGGGTGGAGGAAGGACACCATGGCTCTGCTCTTACCTTCATGATGATGTAGTTTCATGGTCTCATTCTATTGAATAAAGTCGGTGAAACGTCTTCAATCAGAAGAAAAGAAACAAAAAAACATGTGTATTTAATTATCTTCCAAAGGTAAGGAGAAGCAAATGATGACATGAATTTCGTAACACTTTCTTGGATTTGATGAGTTACATAAATTCTTAGATTTATATTACACAGCTAAGAGTAAAACAAGCAAAAATAAAACAAGGAGATAATTCAGATCCTTAATTTATATAGTAGTAGCTCATATTGATTAAGCTGCTGTTTTTTGGTGAGGGAAAAGTCGGATCGGGAGTCCTTTAGCGGGCATGGGCAATGGGTCAACGATGATCTTCTCATCGGGTAGAATCTTCTCCCACTTGAACCTCCTGACCAGGTTGTGCATGAACACCAGAATTTCCAAACGGGCATACTCTTTCCCGGGGCACATCCTGGGGCCTCCGCCGAAGGGAACGAAGGTGTAGGGTGCGGGTCCGTTTCCTTCGAATCGGGTCGGGTCAAACTTCTCGGGTTGAGGGAAGTAGGCGGCGCTCTTGTGGGTGGAGTTGGCGCTCCAGTACAACTTCCAGCCCTTGGGAATGGTGAAGCCGTTGAAGATGAAGTCAGAGAGGGCCTCCCTGAAGGCTCCTTGGAGTGGTGGGGCCAATCTCAGCACTTCACATGCCACGTTCCATGAGTACTCCATCTTCTGAAGGTCGTCCCAGTTCAGCAACTCCCCGGGGGCTTTGGCATTTGCGATCTCCATTTGCTCTGTAAATATTATATATTATTAAATAAAGTAATTAGAATTAAACAGAAGTAAAAAGATTATTCTTTGGTGTAAAAGAAATTAAGAAAAGAATTATGAATGGTTGGTTAATTGGTTACCCTTGTAGACTGCGTCATAGATGTGAGGAAGCTCAGCAAGGTACATGACAATGATAGTGCAGGTGGCGCTGGCGGTGTCACCGCCACCAATCAAGAGGCCAAGGATCTTGTCGGCGATGTCATGTTCCTTCATGTAGGTTCCCTCCTCGTCACATGTCAACAACATGTGTGACAAAATGTCTTGTGTGGGCGAGGCCTTGCCCTCAGCCAAGTCGATCTTCCTCTGCTTGATGAGCTTAGTCAACTCCGCCCTGATGAAGTTCGAGGCCTTGATTGCCTTGTAGAACGGTGTCCCGGGGAAGTCGATGGGCATCGAGATGATTCCGGAGGCCAACAGCTGGAATGGATCGCCGAACTTCTCGATTTCGTTCGGGTCCTCAAGACTCACAAACAGCCGTGCAGCAAGCCAAAAGGTGTAGCTGTATCACACAATTCACAAACAAACACACTTCATAATTAAACTAACAACTACTACTACAAAGCTTGCTAGGCATTAGATGTCTAAAATCTGAACTCACAACTGCCCGTTTGAATCATTGATTGGATAAAATTTTGTTTCAATGTATGTTTTAAATTATATATCTGACAAAATAACATATTCGAAATTCGAAATTTAATTTGAATCAATGAAAAAACAAAATTTTTAGTCCGACAATATAACATATGAAATAAATTAATACTTACTTCTTGGCGAGGGGGAAGACTTCAACCTCCTTCCTGTTTTCCCAGCCATCAGCGAAGTGTCTTTGGGCGATGGTGTCCATGATTCCGATGTATCGCTGGAGAGCCTCGGGCTTCATGAAGTTGGGGAGCATCTTCCTCATCTTCTTGGCCTCCTCCTTGGCGGAGGTTTCCATGGAAGAAGGGAAGACCTTGTTGACGGAGCTGGGCCACCAGGCGGTGACGAGCTTGTTCTCATTGGAGAACAAGAACTTGTTGCAGGCTGCGCCGCAGAAGATCGCAGCCTTCTCGCCCATGAGGGAGGTCTTGAAGACTTCGGAGGAGTACTTGGTCATGCGGTCGAAGATGAACTTCTCGGGGTGGCCTTTCAACCCCGAGGCGAGGAACTCGTAGGTCTCTCCGATCACCGGGTACCCGAACTTGCCCGGCGGGAGGTTGGGACCAGAGAATTGGGCCCGGTGACGGTAGAAGAGGACGAAGAGAGAGAAAGAGATGAAGGAGACGAAGCCCAAGAGGAGGGAGAGATAGACATTGACCTCCATGTTTGATGGAATATCGATTGATTGCATGTTGTTGTTGTTTTGGTGAGCTATGCATCATGCATTATATGTCCATTATTATTTTACTATTTTATTATTTTATCTACATTTTTTTTGGTGCATTTATTTTATGTGTTTTATAATTAATAATCATTCAATCCGGCCAATTGCACAGCCAGGACGTGTCCAACAAACCCTCTATGTATATAATAATCTGTAAGACTAAAAGAATTAATTTATATAAAACAAATAAGTCCATTTTACATCTTCTAATAATAAATAAACGACCTACTTAAAATTTGTAATATTAAAAAGATTCACCTATTTTTTCAAGAAATGATAAAGAATTTCGCATTATTATTGTAAGAATCGATTCTACAGTGCCAAGCGCTCGACACTCCCAATTAACCAAGCGCTCGATATGTGCTTTATTTTATTGTTTTTACGTACTAGCTAGGTAGATAGTCACTGTTCTACAGTAACAACAGTGACAATCACCATTGTAACCGTTGAATTTAAAGTGTATGGGACTCCATAATTAAGTATGAATTTTGATAGTTTTGACATGTTTATATAAAAACTAAACTGAAAGCATATCTTGGATAGTGACGATTAATGATGTTACCGTTGGATAGTGACAATAATTGTTATTGTCAAACAAAGTTACTGTTGCATAGTGACAATGATTGTTATTGTTAAACAGTAACTATATTCTAAAACTTGAAAAAAAAAAATGCCGACTCATTAAAGTAAACGTTACCACTGCTCGATCTACCATTATGAGCTACTATTGGCCTCGATTTAGAGTTGTTGGTAGGATCGTGGAACCCTAACGCGACAAGTTTGCTAAGTTCTTTGGCAGCTCACTGGCTCCGTTTGGTGGCTATAATGTCTGCTCAACACCGCTGTGATGAGATCTTGGAATTTCTATGGGTTTTGATGCTCCACTTCTGTAGGCTTTTGTATTCTTGCAAGCCTTTGGGTTCTTTCTTTGTATTTACTTTGTCTTTTGGCTAATCTAATGCAATGAGATGCTTTATCAAAAAAAAAAAAAAAAAAAAAAAAGCCCCCCTTTCATCATGTTTTTTCTATGTGAACCAACTTATCATGCTATTTTTAAATTTGGGTCTCAAACACCTCCCCCCCCACCCCACAATATATATTTAATTTATCAATCGGCCCTGTTCAATCTTGATGCTGTTGTTGTCGTTTCTTCATTTTTATTCGTGTTTTTGTTTTGTTTTTGGAGCAAAACAAGTAGAGAAATCAATATGTAGGCTTCGGTTGTTTGATGCTTGAATAAAGGTTTTTTTACTGTATTTTATATTTTCGCATAAGATGCCTTGGAAGTGGAGAGCAGTTTTGCTCACCTCCTTTAACTATGGTGTATGCTCACCTCCCTTCTTAAATTATGACATCTGTTTAAAAACTTAACTGCAGTTAACATTTGTATATTTAATTAATTTTTATTTTTTTTACATAAAACTCTCTCTCTCTCTCCTCTGTATTCTCTCTCCCCGAAAACCCAAAACCCAGCCAGCCCCTCTCACCTCTCTGTATTTCTCTCTCTGCCTCCAGCAACCACCACCCTCAGCAACCCCCAATATCCCCAAAATCCCACCCCCAGCCTCCTCCAACCGAAACCTCCCAAACTGATGTCATGATTAAACTCTTGGCTGACAAAATCAACTATATGCATGTTGCAGTACTTAGCTACAAGATCGCATCTCACCTGCATAATCACTTTTTGTTTCTAATCACTTTCCTTGAGAATTAAAATAATTGGATTTCACCTTTGACAATACCTTCCAGTTCCAGAGCATGAATGCCATACTCCTGTGATACTTATACTTCTGTTAGCTTCAATCCAAATAGTTATGTTAGCGAATATGCCTAGCAGATCTCTCTTTCTTTTGTTAATTAAAACCCATCTCCTCAAAGCACTTGCTTACCATGCCCCAAAATTTCAGTTAGGAGTTGGGACTAATTAAACTCTTAGTTGACATCATTTTGGGGGGGTTTCAGTGGGAGGAGGCTGGGGGTGGGATTTTGGGGATATTGGGCGTTGCTGAGGGTGGTGGTTGCTGGAGGCAGAGAGAGAAATACAGAGGGGTGAGTCGTGAGAGGGGCTGGGTTTTGGGGGGTGGCGGCAGTAGGGGAGATCGAGAGAGATGAGAGAGGCGAGAGGAAAGAGATAGTCGGGGAGAGAGAATGCAGAGGAGAGAGAGAGAGAGAGAGTTTTATGTAAAAAAAAAAATTAATTAAATATACAAATGTTAACTACAGTTAACTTTTTAAACAGATGTCATAATTTAAGAAGGGAGGTGAGCATACACCCTAGTTAAAGGAGGTGAGCAAAACTGCTCTCTTGGAAGTGCGTGTATTACAAGCTCTTGGATGAATAATTTTGATAAAAAACCAAATAGAAAAATAATAACTGCTACATACGTGATTTTGTTTTTTTAGTTTGAGGTTCATCTTTTTTTTATAGACATATTTTTTATATTTAATTTTAAATTTTTATAATAGATAATTAGGGTGCACTCCTTCGTTACCTCAGGGTTTTGGTTGTACCATTGCATCTTTTGAAAATTGATCCAACTTCTTTGGGTACGTACATTTTGGGTATATGTCTATTTCAGCTAATTAATTAGTATTTATTAGTGTACATGTCACCATTTTCAATTTTTTTAATATAATAAAAATTTGTTATTTATCACCTATGATTGAATTTGAAATTTATTTTAGATTACTAATTGAATTAAAAAATTGTTTGGATAATAATATGACTACGTTATTTTATGTTGTATAATTTACATGGGTACATTAGGGCCCGTCTGGTAATGTTTTACAGAACAATTTTCTAAAAACTGTATTGTAAAATGAAAATGACAAATTAAATTTTGCATTCTCAAAATATGAGAAGGCGTCTGGTATCGTAATTGAAAAATAATTATATAAAACAAAAATAATGAAAATACTTTTGATATTAACCAATTATTATAACCAAATAATTATATTCACAAAAGATATTAATTATAAATTATTATTAACCAATTTCATAAAATATATAATTAAAAAAGAGAGAAGTTTCATAAAACCCAACCCACCTCGCCCGGCGCGACTACCTTGGAAGTGAAAGAGTTGTTGGTGGCCATATTATTAATAGAGACAAGACTGCAAGCACCTATGATCTAGTTGAACGGATGTATTTTCTCTATATAAGGGTTGTTAAGGCTTGTGAGCTTCCTGCCATGGATGTTACGGGGAGTCTTGATCCGTTTATTGAAGCGAGAATTGGAAACTATAGAGAGATTACAAAGTATATATTTTGAGAAATGGGTAGAGAGAGAAAGATATAAGAAATAGAGGAATAGATGAGAGATGAAGAGAGATGGGTGAGGTGGGCAGCGGCAGGAGGTAGGGCTGCCGCCAGAGGTGAGTCTGGCTAGGTGGGGAGAAGGTGCAGATCACATGTTTTTTAATTTTTTTTTTCAATTGTAATTTTTTTTTTATTTGTATCTGTGTTCTCTATTTTTTCAAATTCACTGAAAACATCATTTAGTCGTTTTCTGAATTTATACTGTAAATTAGAAATTCTATTTTGTATTTTTCAAAAACTGTTTTCTCAATACGGCAACCAAACACATTTTTGTCATTTTTTAAATTTGTAAAATAAAAAACTGTTTTGTAAAACGTTACCAAACGCACCTATTTTTTGTTGCTTTTGAAGCTTCTTTTTTGTGCAAAAATTCTCTTGAATGAAGATTGATTTTTTTGTTTTTTGGAATTCTAATGCTAAACGTCATCGGCACCACTTCCTTCGCCATTTTTTACCCCTTTTTCGATCTGATGAGTTCAATATAATGGCTTGTGGAGGCCGCCCGCAATCTCTTGTGTGAAGGCGAAAAAGGCAATTTTTGTCTTAGAGTGTGCTTTTAGGGTTTTGTCTTATTTTTGGACTCAACCCAGAGCGGTGCGAGTAGGGACACTTCTCTCATTTTGATTTTAAGTTATCTGCATAGTGTGGTGTACTATTAGCTTAGCCCTTGTGTGGTAGTGGTTCAAAGATGTCTTTCTTTTTTTTTTGGTTAAATACAAAAATGGTCCACGAATTTTACACTAATTCTCAATTTGGTCTACTAACTATAAAAAGTGTCAATTTGGTCCACGAATTTTTCAAATTGTACAAAAGCAGTACAAAAGTTAACTTCCATCCGAAAATTAACGAAATTGATCACATAAAAATGTAATGAACGGACTGAAATGCCCATGAAAATTTGGTAACTTATTGTGCACATGACTAGATTCCGTTAAAGTTTTCGATGAAAATTAACGTTTGTACTGTTTTGGTACAACTTGAAAAGTTCGTGGACCAAATTGACACTTTTTATAATTAGTGGACTAAATTGAGAATCAGTGTAAAGTTCGTAGACTATTTTTGTATTTAACCTTTATTTTTTTTTTTTAATTTTTTTTTTTACAGAAGATGAAAGAGGTTAATCACAAATGTTTTGCTCTGATGGAGGATGAGGAAATTGAGATCGTAGTTGGTGATGCACAACCAGTGGGTTTAGTGGCTGAAAAATGGAGGAAATTGAGACTATTGTCCCTTTTAATTGCTTAATCATATCATGTCCCGTCCTCCAAACAAGGCCTGGGGTTTCTTTGAGACAAATGCCTTTGTCCAAAGGCCAAGGATGTGATGGGTGTGTGGTCCTAAAATTTTCCCTTGATTTATTTTGAGCTTACAATATTTTTCTGAGATTTATTTAAAGTCAATAAGATTTTATTAATTATTTGTACAAAATTAGGAAACACACTTTCTAAGTGTTCCCAGATTTATTCGATCAGACATTTGCCATTGTTTAATATATTGAAGTGAAACATTGATTTCGTAGTACTCGACAATAAGATATCATGAGAGCTTTTTTAATTGGCATCTGTTAGCTCAATGGTGGGTTGTTTCTCGAGCTAATAGCACTTATACTCCCTGAGATTTATCGTTTTTTCATATATACCCCCTGAGGTTTTGAAAATTACACACACCCTCTGAGGTTTTAAAACTATTGCATATAACCCCCTAAAAGAGAAAATAAATAAATAAACAAAAAAGAAAATATTTGTATTGAGGTTGAACCTTACACCTTGAGTAATCTTATTAGGCCATTTAAC
The DNA here is from genome assembly GCA_003254865.1 of Dryas drummondii. NCBI lineage: Eukaryota > Viridiplantae > Streptophyta > Magnoliopsida > Rosales > Rosaceae > Dryas > Dryas drummondii. The sequence continues at coordinate 614,813 of QANW01003660.1, forward strand.
CCCTTAGCATGTTTTTTTGAATAATTTCTCATCATTTATTGTCTCACTATAGGGAGTTATATGCAACAATTTTGAAACCTCAGGGAGTGTATGTGTATTTATTAAAACCACATGGGGTGTATGTGAAAAGACGATAGACCTCAGGGGGTGTAAGTGTAATTAACTCTTGTTTCTCGGCTTGTACAACTGAGTTTTTAGTGGCGTTGCATATATGGTTTGCATTTGGCTTTCGAATATGGCTTTCATGATCTAGTTGTGGAAAGGAATGCATCTTCTGTGGTGGTTGAGTTGAATTGAGTGCACGAGATTAATGATCCGAATGGAGCTGATCGAGGAAATCAAGCAATACCTCTCTTCCTTTATCAATGTGTCAATAGTACGTTGATGTTTCTCCTACTTATAATTTTGTGGCCGTCATGACTTAATTAGCTAGTTTTGGTTTGGATAGTGACCAACCGGATATTTGGGTGGAGGAAGGACACCATGGCTCTGCTCTTACCTTCATGATGATGTAGTTTCATGGTCTCATTCTATTGAATAAAGTCGGTGAAACGTCTTCAATCAGAAGAAAAGAAACAAAAAAACATGTGTATTTAATTATCTTCCAAAGGTAAGGAGAAGCAAATGATGACATGAATTTCGTAACACTTTCTTGGATTTGATGAGTTACATAAATTCTTAGATTTATATTACACAGCTAAGAGTAAAACAAGCAAAAATAAAACAAGGAGATAATTCAGATCCTTAATTTATATAGTAGTAGCTCATATTGATTAAGCTGCTGTTTTTTGGTGAGGGAAAAGTCGGATCGGGAGTCCTTTAGCGGGCATGGGCAATGGGTCAACGATGATCTTCTCATCGGGTAGAATCTTCTCCCACTTGAACCTCCTGACCAGGTTGTGCATGAACACCAGAATTTCCAAACGGGCATACTCTTTCCCGGGGCACATCCTGGGGCCTCCGCCGAAGGGAACGAAGGTGTAGGGTGCGGGTCCGTTTCCTTCGAATCGGGTCGGGTCAAACTTCTCGGGTTGAGGGAAGTAGGCGGCGCTCTTGTGGGTGGAGTTGGCGCTCCAGTACAACTTCCAGCCCTTGGGAATGGTGAAGCCGTTGAAGATGAAGTCGGAGAGGGCCTCCCTGAAGGCTCCTTGGAGTGGTGGGGCCAGTCTCAGCACCTCACATGCCACGTTCCATGAGTACTTCATCTTCTGAAGGTCGTCCCAGTTCAGCAACTCCCCGGGGGCTTTGGAATTTGCGATCTCCATTTGCTCTGTAAATATTATATATTATTAAATAAAGTAATTAGAATTAAACAGAAGTAAAAAGATTATTCTTTGGTGTAAAAGAAATGAATTAAGAAAAGAATTATGAATGGTTGGTTAATTGGTTACCCTTGTAGACTGCGTCATAGATGTGAGGAAGCTCAGCAAGGTACTTGACAATGAAAGTGCAGGTGGCGCTGGCGGTGTCATGGCCACCAATCAAGAGGCCAAGAATCTTATCGGCGATGTCATGTTCCTTCATGTAGGTTCCCTCCTCGTCACATGTCAACAGCATGTGTGACAAAATGTCTTGTGTGGGCGAGGCCTTGCCGTCAGCCAAGTCGATCTTCCTCTGCTTGATGAGCTTCGTCAACTCCGCCCTGATGAAGTTCGAGGCCTTGATTGCCTTGTAGAACGGTGTCCCGGGGAAGTCGATGGGCATCGAGATGATTCCGGAGGCCAACAGCTGGAAGGGATCGCCGTATTTCTCGATGTCCTTGGGGTCCTCAAGACTCACAAACAACCGTGCAGCAAGCCAAAAGGTGTAGCTGTATCACACAATTCATAAACAAACACAGTTCATAAATATATAAACCAAATTCATTTTAATCCAAATCGTATTAAACTCACAACTACTACAAAATAACATGGCACATATCCAAAATTAATTTGATTACATTAATGTTCATGTGAATTATTAGTTAGATAAAACTTTATTTGAAGGTAGTATTGAGATTAACAGTCTAACTAGAGCATAATTAATACTTACTTCTTGGCGAGGGGGAAGACTTCGACCTCCTTCCTGTTTTCCCAACCATCGGCAAAGTGTCTTTGGGCAATGGTGTCCATGATGCCGATGTATCGCTGGAGAGCCTCGGGCTTCATGAAGTTGGGGAGCATCTTCCTCATCTTCTTGGCCTCCTCCTTGGCGGAGGTTTCCATGGAAGAAGGGAAGACCTTGTTGACGGAGCTGGGCCACCAGGCGGTGACGAGCTTGTTCTCATTGGAGAACAAGAACTTGTTGCAAGCTGCGCCGCAGAAGATCGCAGCCTTCTCGCCCATGAGGGAGGTCTTGAAGACTTCGGAGGAGTACTTGGTCATGCGGTCGAAGATAAACTTCTCGGGATGGCCTTTCCACCCCGAGGCGAGAAACTCGTAGGTCTCGCCGATCACCGGGTATCCCACCTTGCCCGGCGGGAGGTTGGGGCCGGAGAATTGGGCCCGGTGACGGTAGAAGAGGACGAAGAGAGAAAAAGAGATGAAGGAGACGAAGCCCAAGAGGAGGGAGAGATAGAAATTGACCTCCATGTTTGATTGGATATGGAGCAGGTGGGCTGATCGGGTAAGGTGAGGAAGGTGTTGAAGTTGTTTGAATGATTTGTATGGATTGGATATGTGAGGGGGATTTATATAGGAAGTTGCAGTGTCTGAATTTGGGCTTCCTTGGCAATGGAGAGTGAGTGGAAATATCAATATCAAGGTCAAAATAAGCTCGCTCTTACTTTTGTTGAATTTTGTGTTGTTTTGTTTTGGTGGGCTATTATGCATCATGATCATGCATGTGATGTGAAGTGTGAACATCTTCTCACTACATAATTAACAATTGTTCAATCCCGATTGCACAGCCAGGACGTTTCCGACCAACCCTTTCAAGAAATAATTATAATATATATAAGACTAAGAAAATAACTTGTTGGTACTAATTTACTCAATTCAAATGGGCGCTGTTGGATCTTGATGCTCTTGTTGTCGTTTTCTTCTTTTTTATTTTATTTTATTTTATTTTTATAGAAAGTCTTCTTCAAATTTATATTTTCTTCACTAAAATCTATGATATTATTTTTTCGTGTGTTACTTTTTTGACCACTTGTCAACTCATCATTCTTTTTATTTTTAGATTTTTTAATCAGTATTTTGTAAATTCAAACTTTGTAAATTCTTTATATGCTCTCAATCCTATTTAAGACGTTTTTTTTTTAGTTGACTTTTTATTTTTGGTAACATATGTATTTACTTTTTACAATTTTTTTGCTTTAAATGCTAATGATTTATTGTTGGCCATACTGTATATGATTTTTTTTAATTATATGAATAATTATAACAAATAATTCTCATAAATAAATAATGAACCTAAAAAAAAATTTCTATATAAATAATAAATATAATGAACATAGACACATTTCTAGTTAACTAAATCATTAACAAATAAATTACCTACAACAACTAAGGAACCTACATACAATTGTTTTTAGTAATAATAACCGGCCTACACAATTAATGAATTTTAGGGGATTCATTTTCTAAGAAAATTGGACAATTAATGACAATTAAAGAGTGACACAATTTGGACAAATATTAATTACATAATGACATAATTTGTAAATAGTATAAATCTAATGGAATATTGTTATCCTACCTAGAACAAGATTTTAAATATGGGATTTAACTATTAAAAACAAAATAACGGTGTTATACTTAAAAAAATACAATTTAATGGACTAATATTGAAATCACCCTTTTTTTTTTATGAGCAAAACAAGTACAGAAATCAATATGTAGGCATCGTTGTTAATTTGATGTTTGAGTACAAACTGTAAGGGTTTTTGAGTGTTTTTTATATGTTCACATGGGATGATTTGGAATACAGTGTATTACACGCTCTTTTGAATGTATATAAATATATGTGTGTATTCATAGACTATTTATCTTAAGTTCATTCATTTTCTCTTAAGTTTTGAGGGAAGGAAAGTACTCAGAAGTCGGAAAGGAAATGCTTAGTAAGTATAACGTACACTCGTGCAAGTCCTGTAATTACGGAGTCAAACAAAGCAGGAGCATATATATAATTATATAAATATGAAAATAAACAAGAAAATAATTTAAGGATATTTGCTTCTAAGTGAAGACACTTTTCCACCTACTACCAGAGACTTTGGTGTGGCACTCACAGTGCCATCGGTTCACTTATGCAAGAAGGATAACGCAAGTCGGCAACCGGCTTATTTAAGAATTGAGAAAAGAATAATCAATATAATCTTTGTAGTTGGGGTATTTATTTATTTGTTTAACTAGTTCTATATATATAAAGAAAATAAATAACTTTTATCATTTTTTTAAATATGTATTATATGAGTTATTGTATAATTTTTCAGTCATTTTTCATAATTTTATTAGTATTGTGTTTAATTTGTTTTATTTTATAAGTGATGTATAAGGTATAATGTTATGGTCAAAAATGTCTCGGCCATGTATAAAGCTGGGATTTGATCTATATCATTGATTAATCTGAGCGTATGGCGTGCCACCAAGTAAGATTGTACTTGGAATGAGTACAAAATGATTGAAAGGAAAAAATTAAAATAAAAGTATAATGAAATCAGACGTTTGTGCTTGGTTCTTTTCTATATCTGGGTATTCCAAAACTTTAAGTGCTAAAAATCAATGTGTGCATGTGCTTGTTGGTGATACTAATAAAAGTGTTGGATATAACAAATCCTCAATCAAGAAAATAAATCAAACAAAATCCAGATCTGGCTATTACTCATTGGTAATCTTGACCATAGATCTAGCCATAGAAGGAAGATAATAAACTCAAGTAATAAAGAAAAAGGGACTAATAATAAATACTTATGATTAAGAAACAAGTATCTCCTTAATTAATACTCAAATCCCAAAGGGGAAATACATTGATTGTCAAAATAAATACAAGGAAGAATAAATGAAAGTAGTAAATGAACAAGGACAAACACTTGTAATAAAAGAAATTAAACTAAAATAACAAGTAAAGAACAAGCTCTGTGAGCAGACAAATCGAAAAAATGACTCAAGCCCTTGATAGAGAGAATATGCAATTTGTAGGGTTTTTTGGGTTGTGTGTGTAGAGATCCCCAATTCTTGTCTCAAAGTTGTATTGATGGTGAGACAAGGCTTCGAAACCCTAACTGATCCTCTTTCAGATTGTTGAAGTATGTATGACTCTGAACAAACTTAGGAATCTCGATACCCGTGATTTGATAGCTGTGGTTTGCTTTTGGACAGCTTTTTGTGGACGCGTGTCACTGTCCTATTGGCCTTAATTTCTTCACAAATCCCTTCGGCTTGGTATAGCTGAGAGTTTCCTTCGCTAAGGTACTTTTATTCGCCCAGGCCTCTAAATATAGGCCTTGAAATTAGGTCGTCTTCATCTTTGAGCTAACCTTCTTTGAGGCTTTATTTCTAAACCTCAGATTCATGCCAGGTGGAATCTTTGAAATTATTACTCAAACATTGCCCCCCAAGTGTGAGTATCTTTTGGCTTGGCTTAACCGAAAGAACGAAGACTTGTTGGAATGCAAACTGGGCGAGAGATCCATGCACGAGGCTTCATTTTATGTTGGGAGAAGAGAAAACTTGGCGAACAAAAGGACTGAAAGATCTTCTGCTTTTCTTTTTGCACTGGGCAAAGAGCCAATAGTATCTGTTAAGTAAGGAAATGTCTTGTTGCTTCATTAAATGCTCACAAGAGCTTTTTCGCATACCTTGAGCCATGTAGAGCAGCTTGATTGGCCACGTGTCTCTTTGTATGTTCAAAGGCGACATCACTATCTTTCCATCTCGAATCCCTAGGCAGCATGTCTTTTCGGATTGAAAAGGCATGAGTGTTATACTTAGGTGCCGTTTTCGAACATTAATCCTCATTATCACCAATAACTTTTACCAATTTAAACGTTTACACCTTCCCTAAACTCAAACACCTCAGCTATCTTGAAACTTCGCATCCCTTCGGATTCCTTACCCAACATTATAAATTCGCATCTTTGCCATTCTTTCAAACCTTACGCTTTCAAATTTTTCAGAATTCAAACTCCCTTGCTTTCTTGAGCTTTATTAATATATTTTTTTTTATTCCATAAAAGTTCACACCCACTTTTTCTTTGCAACCATGGTTCACACAAGACTCGTTGAAGCCTCAGGAAGGATGGAGAAAGAAGCCCAGGCCTTTCATGACGCTATTGCCCCTCATTGTACACTGGAAGCTCTTGCTGACAAAATTTACTTCTTTTCTGCAATTATCCATAGAAAAATCGCTGGCTGCGTGACTTGTTTAGGTCCGTGCTTTATAGACGAGATGCCCCAAGGGATTTCGGAAGCTTTATTGTTTAAGTTCAAGAATTATTCTGCCTTCTATACTGGCAGTCCCTGGAAATCATAGACGGCTTAGAAGCCTCAAACAACGCCTTCAAGCCTAGACGAATGGCTTCAATGGTATACTAGAGTTGAGCACAACAAGAACACAATTTGGGAGACTTTGGGCATCAAAGATACCCTTACTCTATCTTTGGTAGCTCTAGTTTTCAATCGTCCATTGTTGGCTGCTGCCTTGTGTTTTTGGTCTTCTGCTCTAAATGCTCTATACCTTCCAGGTGCTCATCTTTCACCAACTATCTTGGGCATGACAGCTATTTTTGGGTTTAGGCCTCATGGCGACTTCATTACGTCGTTCTATAAGGATGATGCTACAAGAGATCCACTAGGCCCCCTAGCCATTTATGTGAACTAGCGAAATGTATACAAGGCTGATGTACATGCTACTCGTTCAACTGCCAGCTATGATACTTTTATCAAAAAGTATAGGAGAATGAAGGGTCCAGTTTCTGACCATTAACATGCTGTATTCCTCACTTACTAACTGAGTAAGTTCATTTTTTGCGCCAAGAGCAACAAGATGGTGCAAGAATACTCCGTTTTGGCCGATGCTTTGGCATCAGGCTGAGAGCTCGCTCTAGGACCCTTCGTTCTCACCCACTTTCCAAGATGTTTGAGGGACATTACCATTGGGCGAATGGAAATAAGCCTTGGTGGGCCTCTGTGGAAGGACCAAGTGTGATTGTAGACTTATTTCCCTCAGCTTCGTTCTAACCTGGGCCAAGCTCCAGCAGACCAAGTACTCCCCCAATTTGTCATCTCATTGCCTCTTACGGACCATTCTGTATATGATTACTTCAAATTGTTTGACAATCAAACTTGTATTAGGCGCCATCACCCCTCATTTCTTTCTGTTAACATTGATGAACCTCTTCCAATTGACCCTTCTGAGTTGAAGGAGCTTCATCCATCTGGGGAAGCATATTGACAAGCAGAGTTATGCCTTGGGGAAGCCCAACCTTCTATATGAGCAATTTAAATAACAATAGGCTTTTTATTACAAATAGTCCATCAACTTTCACCAAAACATCAATTTGGTCCCTAAAGTGTATTTTCACTCAATGTCATCCCTCATCTTTGCCACCGAACTAGCACTTTGAAAATTCGTCAAATATAGCTCAGGATATGAAAAAATTCTCCGAAGATTCCTATGGACTAATTTTTATATGGGATCAAATTATCAAATTGACATTTAGTATTTTCCAAAAAATTCAGGGAATTAGTTTTAGAATTTTGAATTTTTTGGAAAATCAATATTATAATTTGACTCTTATAAAAATAGTAATAGTCAAGACAAGTCCATAGAAATATTCAAAGATTTTTTTCGTATCCCGAGCTATAATATTATAATTTGACTCTTATAAAAATAGTAATAGTCAAGACAAGTTCATAGAAATATTCAAAGATTTTTTTCGTATCCCAAGCTATTTTTAGTGAATTTTCAAAGTGTGTCTAGGGACTAAATTGATGTTCGTTGGCAAAGGTGAAGAATGAAATTGATTCAAAATGCACTTTATGGACTAATTTAATGTTTGAGTGAAAGTAGAAGGACTATTAGTGATAAAAAGCCATAACAGTAAGACTGGTGCTGAACTTCACTTGCCTCAATTATTCGCTCGAAAATTTGGGTTTTGCCAAATGGTTCCTTATCTCCATTTTAAAGCCATCAACTGCCTTTTTTCTTGGCATATAGACTTCACTACCACATACAACTTTAACCATCAAGCCAACTCCTTTTATGAAAGTTTACGAAAGGACTTGGAAGCTGACACAAAGAATCTACTCAACCTTCGCTATCCAAGAAGGATTTCTGTTGCGGCTACCAAGATTTTCAATGCATGGTGGGGGAGTTGGTTTATTAGATTCATTGCTAATAATGAACGAACTGGACAAATAGTGGATTTTTGAGGCATTCCTTTTAGGAAGACAAGAGATAGAAAACCCCCACTTTCAAGAGTGATGACGAGGACAAGATAGACTAAGAAGAAAAGATGAGCAAGCAACCTGCGGCGGGCGAAGGAGTTGAAGAGAAGACCGCTTTGGAGCTTGAAATCGACAAAGCTCTAGATGCAGGAATTGTTGACCTTTGGGAAAAGAGGAAAATACGAGCTTATGAGCATGCTAATGCCAACAAAGGCAAAAGAAAAATTGAAGAGGAAAAAGTTGAAGACGATGCAGAAGACCATATTCCTTTAAGACGAAGGAAAATACACATCAAGGAACCTACATGTGATAAGTCTCCCTTGAAACCCCCTTCGTTATCTGTTAAATCTAACTTTACTTGTTCCTTTGAATACATATACATAAAATAACTCAATTTATCGTTCTTACCTTTAGCTCTGCCTACGGCTTCAGTGACAATCATCAAGGAAGTACAACTCGGTGCTTTTCCTCTCCTTTGCATCTTTATTCTCTTCATTTTGTACTTTCTTCTATCTTACCTCTTTCTACTTGTAGTTTTTTTATGAGACAGAGAATATTGATGTTGATACCCAACCATCAAAAACACTGGATGCAGCAAAAGTTGCTGAGGTAAAACTTTTCCCTGTGTATAACTTTTTATTTCTATCTTCTTAGCAAGATCTTTAATATTCCAAACCTTCTGACTGTACCAGGCGAACACTTCTAAGGGCGAACAAGAAAATGAAGGCCTTGTTCCAGATGGAGATGTTTAAACCTCGCAATCATTCATACTCGCCAATTCCTCAAATGTCGTCGACGCTCAGCCACTTCGCTTATATTCCTCTCACACCAAACTGATCACCCTGAGTCATTCTCCCTCTGTAAGTTTGTTTAACTTGATGCTTGTTCGTACATTTAAGGTCTTCATAGACCTCTTTAGCAGGGCAGACAAAACCTGGGTGAAGAAAACCTGAACGAGACTTCAGATTTTACTGCTCTCGCCCAACAAGAAGGTCCAGCAGATCACGGTTTGTTCACTGAGTTAAGACTTGGGATGACTTAAGGTCTTCACAGGATGTGCCTCCAAAAGTTATACCCATGAGTTCCGTTTAGCAGGAGCAAGAGGTGCAAGTGGAATCCCCTCAAGAACAAACTTTAGAACAACAACGAGAACAAATCATTCCAACTCGTTCGCCAATCCCAACACCAAGTCCAAGTTCTCAGGTATTCATTCACTCTCCTTTTGGCTTCAAGTTTGTATCTGGTTATCTGTAGAAAAATTTCTAACCTCACTCCCCCTTTTTTTAGGCACCTCCTGGCTCTCTATCTCGCTTACGTGAATTGCTCGCTTTAGATCCTAAGGAAGACAATGATGATCAGGTGCCTCCCTCGCCAACATTATGGGCTCCTTCTTCTGATGCTATTCGTTCAGCACTGGAGAAGGCTACACTTGCTACACTTGATAGCTTGGCTTTTCGCTACACTTGATAGCTTGGCTTCTCGCTACACTTGCTGATCCTATACCAGATATGATGTTTTCTATGTCGTTCTCAAAGTATTGGGCACTGATGGTCTTTTTGGGGATATGGATGAGATTGTAAGAGACCAAGTAAAAAAGTTTGGTGATTTTTTGCCCAAATTTCTTGGTGCAGAAGAGAAATTTCTTCGTTTGGATCAGGCTGGCTAGTGCTTTGAAGAAGCAAAAAAGTCTTTGCCAAGTGAAAAGAAACTGTGAATCCCCTGATGGACAAAGTATCTACTGCAAAGGCGAAGAGTGCATTGCTGAGGGAGAAAATTGCTTAACTTCAAGTTGAGGAAGCTGTCGCAGACGAAGAATTAGCTTAACTCACAATTGAAATGCATACTCAATTTGCTGTTAGAGAGTTGAAGGCTGATCGAAAAACAAAACTAAATTATAGATTCCTAGTTGAAAAACTTAAAACTACAGAGATCTAATTCGGAAAAAAAAAAAAAAAAAAATCCAAACTATGGGGATGAAATTAATCATTTTCATTGTTTGAACTTTGAATTCACTTACAAAATTTCACATACTCAATTAATTGTGATTCAATTTCAGACGGTATATATATATTATAGTCCATTTACAATCAGTACAACAATAAAAAAAAGAAGTAATAAGTTTACAATACATCATATGAATGAATTGATAATTGCATAAACCTCTTTAATCTTCACCCAAATTTAAATCAAGTTTTGTTATATTAAGGGAAACCCTCATTAATGTAACAAAGATTTCAAACCCAATTTTTGACTTAAAACCTTTTTTCTCGGTGTGCCACTCTCCTCATCTCCAGAGTCAAAATTTTATTTTATTTTTTCTAAAGGGATCAAAAATCTAAATTTATGAATTGGAGGGTCACTTATACAAATTCTTCCTACAACTTTTAAAAAAACTATATAAATTTTTTTAAAATTTTTTCTAAAATATACTGAGAGCTACATGTGGATTGGGTTTGTATATTTAGAAAATATTTATATAGTTTCTTTAAAATTTGTAGGAAGAATTTGTATAAGTGACCCTCCAATTAATAAATTTAGATTTTTGATCCCTTCAGAAAAAATAAAATAAAATTTTGGCTCTGGAGATGAGGAGAGTGGCACACCGAGGAAAAAGGTTTTAAGTCAAAAATTGGGTTTGAAATCTTTGTTACATTAATGAAGGTTTCCCTTAATATAACAAAACTTGATTTAAATTTGGGTGAAGATTGAAGAGGTTTATGCAATTATCACTTCATTCATATGATGTATTGTAAACTTATTACTTCTTTTTTTATTGTTGTACTGATTGTAAATGGACTATAATATATATATACCGTCTAAAATTGAATCACAATTAATTGAGTATGTGAAATTTAAAAATTTAAACCCACATGTAACTCCACCCACATGTACCGTCTAAACCCACACGTAACTCCACCCATACTCTTCTCCCTTTCCCTCCCTCTATGCCCAATGACGGAGTCAAAAATTGTGTTCAAGGAGAGACTTCGAAATACGTGGGATTATTTCTAATTAATTTTGTGAGGTAAAAAATATTTAATGTAGTTTACAATTAAAATTCTTGGGATTAGCTCAAGTGGTGATGGAAGATGAGTTAATAATTTAGGATTATAATAGATTCAAATTTGATTCCCTCCAATATAACAAAAAAAATGTATAATATAGTCGGTAATAATTTAGGATTATAATAGATTCAAATTTGATTCCCTCCAATATAACAAAAAAAATGTATAATATAGTCAGTAATAGTATACACACTAAACTATAACTCAAAAGCTCTTCTATCTCTTCAACTCTCCTTCTCTCAACTGAGTTTTCCTGGGGGGGCTGTTAGTTTCTACGATTCAAGTGGTGATGGAAGATGAGTTAATAATTTAGGATTATAATAGATTCAAATTTGATTCCCTCCAATATAACAAAAAAAATGTATAATATAGTCGGTAATAGTATACACACTAAACTATAACTCAAAAGCTCTTCTATCTCTTCAACTCTCCTTCTCTCAACTGAGTTTTCCTGGGGGGGCTGTTAGTTTCTACGATTTGTTATATTGGCTATTTTCCTTGTCAAAACCATTGTATTTATTTTTATTTAATCACTCACAAGCTTTAGGCTAGATTAAGGACAAAATCAGTTGTATTGAAGAAGTCAAGAATGAACAAAGACTCAAGGTATACTGCACTTCATTCATTTCATGAAAATAACAGTTTTTTGTCTATTTGACTAGTCATTCACTAAACATAAAGAACAATGTTTTTCACGTACAGTGGTTGATACTTAAGTTACAGTCACTGCAGTGGGGCCATTTCGGGTTTTACTTTTAAAGCCCATTTCATTGAAAGCCCATTTTCTGTTTTTTACTAAACATGCATGTGCATTGCACATGGCTTGGTTCCCCCACTGTATCAATCAGATCTGATTGCATCTTAGTCATTCACGCCACACACTTACACACACATCAGCACTTTTCATAATCTTCTTCATTTCTGATTTTTACAAAATAAAGCAGTTTTTGATTTTACAGCTCCTCATTCCTATTCTTAGTAATACTAGGATACTCCTCAAGGACAAAAGGAATATGCCCCTCATTCGTCTCTTGTGGACAGCCATTGAATGGCTTCCACGTGGCTCGGGCAAACATGAAAGTTGCGTGTGTGTGTGTACGGGTATATGAATGTCGGTTCAGACTTCTTTTTGTGTGTTGATGAGCATATTTTCAGTGGGTATTTTCGTGTGCTTATGCCTGGGTATTTTGGGTGAGTGCTCATCCTTTATCAAGTAAGAAAATGCTTTTGATTTTCAAAAACTAAATGATTTTCTTAACTTGTTTTTCATCAAAAATCTGAATGGGTTTGAGTGTTAGTTAAATCTTTGGGAAAAATTTTCAAACAGGACACCTAGTTTGGGGTCAATCTTAGTTTAGGACACCAGTTTGGGTTTGTACTAGTTTAGGACACATATTTAGGATTTGTATTAATGTGGGACAATCCGTCAACTCCGTTAAACTCCGTTAAAATCTCCGTTAAAATGAGGGATAATTTGGATATTTTATATTTTAAAACAAAAAAAAATAAAAAAACAAATTTTACCACTAAAAAGATCAAGACAGTTTTTTTTTAGGAAAAAAAATCATTAAAAATTTTAAAACTAAAAAAAGTCAACATTTCAAAAAGATTAAAACTAAAAAACCACAAATACATAAAATTACATAACAACAAAAAAACAGAAAATGAAAAAAAAAGTTACCCAAAGCCCAATCTGGCTGGGCTTGCTGCTGGAAGGGGATTGGGGTGGAGAGGAAGGGGGGAAGAGAGGAGAGTGGGTTTTGGATGGGATTTGTGGGTTCTGAGTGTTTGAGCGAAGATGATTTGAAGCTAAATCCAACATCAAAACCATGAGCAGGTGGTGGGCTGGAGCTATCGACACTGCCAAGGAAATAATCACAACAACTCCATAATTTTACTCAAAAAATTTATGCATACTCATTTATTAGTGATCTGTACGTGCCTTTTGTGTTTCTTTCCCAGCTAACATTTTAATTAAGGATGAATATATAATTTTGCAGAAAAAATCAGAAGAAGAAGAAGCAACTCGAAGTCCTTAGAGCATAGGACTGGGCTGGGCCTGTTGCTGGGAGAGGATTGGGTGGGGAGGAAGGGGGGAAGAGAAGAGAGTGAGTTTTGGGTTCTGGGTTTCGGGTGGGTATGTTGGTTCTGGGTTTCGGGGGTTTTGGGTTATGAGTTTCAGTGGTGCTGGTGGCAGAGGGTGAGTGGAGAGGGATCGGGGTGGGGAGGAAATGGGGAAGAGAGGAGAGTGGGTTTTGGATTCTGGGTTTCGGGTGGGTTTGTGGGTTCTGGGTTTCAGGGGTTTTGGGTTATGGGTTTCAATGGTGCTGGTGGCAGAGGTTGAATGGAAAGGGGAGGGGAGAGAGAGTGAGGCAGAGAAAGAAAGTGAGGGGTGGGTTTCGGTGGGGGGAAAAATTTTCAAACAGGACATCTACTTTGGGGTCAATCTTAGTTTAGGACACCAGTTTGGGTTTGTCTTAATGTAGGACACATATTTAGGGTTTGTGTTAGTTTAGGACAATCCGTCAACTCTGTTAACTTTTCTGTCCAAAAAGGGATAATTTGGTCATTTTATATTTTTAAAACAAATAAAAACTGAAAAAAAACAAAAAAAATTACAACTAAAAAACTAAAAAGATTAAAATTGAAAAAAAAAACAAAAGAATTAAACTCTCTCTCTCTCTCTCTCTCTCTCTCTCTC
>QANW01003660.1:629501-703784 GCA_003254865.1 Dryas drummondii
TTTTTTTTTTTTAATTTTTATTTGTTTTAAAAATATAAAATAATCAAATTATCTCTTTTTTGACGGAAAAGTTAACGGAGTTGACGGATTGTCCTAAACTAACACAAACCCTAAATATGTGTCCTACACTAAGACAAACCCAAACTGGTGTCATAAACTAAGATTGACCCCAAAATAGGTGTCCTGTTTGAAAATTTTTCCCTTCGGTGGGAAGCAGGGGGAGAGTCGGCGACGGGGAGGAGATGGGAAGGGGACGCCTGCTGGAGAGAAAGGGAGGGAGAAGAGAAGGAAAGAGAAATGGGCTCGGGGTAGGGGGAAGAAGAAGAAGAAGAAAAAAAAGGGAAAAGGTGAGGGTGCGGGAAGAATCAGAAGAAAAAGAAGAGAGGAGGGGGTGTGTGTACAGGGATGGGGATGGAGCTGAGAGAGAGATCGAGAAAGAGACGGTGAGTTCTGGGTTGGGTGGAGATGAGATTGAGAGATCGAGAGAGGTGAGAGATGAGAATTTTCACAAATCATAAAATTAGTTTTAAATATTTTAATTTATTTTTAGTATTAATGGTTTTAGTTTTTTAGTGGTAACCTTTTTGTTTTTTTTCTGTTTTTAAAATATAAAATGTCCAAATTATCCCTCATTTTAAAGGAGATTTTAACGGAGTTTAACGGAGTTGACGGATTGTCCCACATTAATACAAATCCTAAATATGTGTCCTAAACTAGCACAAACCCAAATTGGTGTCCTAAACTAAGATTGACCCCAAATTAGGTGTCCTGTTTGAAAATTTTTCCCTACATCTTTTCATATATTTTCAAACACATTCATTTAGATTTTTAGTTGAAGGATTCTCCATTAGCCTTTTCATGTCTCTTGCTTGAGAAGGCTGATTTTTATAGAATCCAGATTTGCACATCATTTCTCATCCATATCATTGAATCCACTTGCTTGGAAGCAATCGGTGCCGTGCGTTGAAGAGCCCAAGAAGGTGTTGCCAGCGACATTAAGATTGATTGCTAGCTTCAAGGAGTTTGCACAAGAATGCACAATGGTAAGAAGCTGCCACTTAGTATTAGGACTAGAGTGATTGAGCTTGTTGTGTGATTGCTTGTATCGAAACCCTTGATATTGGATTGCTTGGTCAGCTGGAAAAGACCCCCAGTTTTTAACCGTTAGTGGTTTTCTGGGTGAACAATCTTGTGCCTTGTTTGTGGTTTGTTTCCTATGTGTTGCTGATTATTAATCTGGAAATACCTTTACAAGATCACACACTTAACTTTAGCATGTTAACTTAGACCATGAATGCTAAATGAAAGTTTGATAAATCTGCCCACACACCACTTTAGTTGTTGATAGCATTGAGATGCCTACATTGATAGATCCTTTGAGTGCATAGGTTGTCACTCAATTCCTTGGTGTGTTCTGACTTGTGATATTTACTAAAGTTGTTTTGGTTTTACAAGTCAATCTGGAGTTTCAGATTTTAGTTACTGTATCGTCAAAGTTGTGTCTGTTTGACTAGTTCCTGAATGATCATATAAAACAAAATTTGGGGTCTGATCACTGAAAGTGAATTTAATCAAATTTATTAAGTGAATAGATCACCTAATACAAACTTTCAGGGGCGCTGGCATTTGTGTATCTCACAGGTCTGTTCCTCCCCCTACCTCGCTTTTTTGTGGTTTTGGTATGACCTACAGGATACTTTTCTCCCTCTAAGTGAGAGCTTTTCCAACTTTCAATGTGAAAGTTTTTCCGGCTTCTAGTTTTAGTGGCGGTGCACACTGGGTCGGATCATCAGCGGAGCTGCGGGAGATCAATGCGATAGAGCAGCGACGACAACAACAACGACACATGAAGGTCATGGTTTTTGCACCTTCGATATGCTGCACTTGGTGGTCGCGGCTTCACTCCTTCGATTTGTCGCATAGCGTGTGAGTGGCTGTTGTATGGTAGTGCGAGCTGTGGTTTTTGTTTGTTTATTTTGTTTTGGTTTTTGCTTGTGTATTTCATCCCCTGCTAGTCCTAGGGTTTGGTTTTACAAGTTTAGAACTTTTATTCCCGTGTCTGAGATTGAAGGTGGAAGTGCCTCGAACGGGAGGGGTGTGCTTATGCCCTTCAATATATCCATGTTCTATCATCATAAATTCGTTCGGCATGTGATTGAGTTCACTTTGGATGCAAATTTTGTTCGTTTGTCTTGTTTATGTTGCCTTTCGGTCCACTAGGTCAATCTAGTTGATGATTTTGCATCTGATGGTCCTTCCTGGGTGAAGCCTTGAGAATTTGGACTTTGGTTGTTTCCAGATCTAGTTGTTGACAGTTCACTTGCATGCTTGTCTTTCTTTTTCCATGTAGATGTTGTGCCGGATTGGCTAAATGTTGTAGTGATGGAAGACCTTGTAATTCTTTGTATGATTCATTATATCCCACAGGCCTTAAGCCTAACTTTTTCTCAAAAAAAAAAAAAAAAAAAAAAAACCTATAACTCATAAGCAATTAGACTAACAATATTTACGATAATATCATAAAATGTATAATCAAATTCTACTAATACTTATTATCTTCTTATATTAAAATTGATATCAGCATGTTTGCAAACTAAAGTAGAATATAGTTTTCGACCAAAAACAAAAATGTATTATAGTTATGGCGTAAAGTCACTTTTGGTCCCTATACTTTGGGGTAAGTCACACTTTGGTCTCATCATTTCAATTTGCATTTTTGTAGGACTGTATTTCCATTAGTATCGCAATCAGGTCCAATTCATCAAAATCGAGACGAAAAATGCCGACATAGCACCACTTGATTAGCTCTGAAATAGACGATTTTGACGGATTAGACCTCATTGCGACATTAACGGAAACATGATCCTTAAAAAATTCAAATTGAAATAACGGAACCAAAGTGCGACTCATCCATAGTACAAGGACCAAAAACGTCTTTTGGCCTATAGTTCATATTGCAAATGATACTTTAAGAACTTAATTTATGCTATTTACAATAGTTTACTTAGAAAGATTGTGTTTGCCATTTGGGTCATTTAGGGCTGGTGTCCTTGGGCATAAAGTGGCTCCGCCATGATTGAAGTGGCCAACCATAATTGTTGTTTTAATAAATAAGGGTAAAAAGTAAGGGTTTGACAACTAAAATTGTTGGTCTAAAAGAAAATCAGTCAAGTAAGTTGAACTAAAGCCCAAAATTCAATAAGGGCCAACCCAGTGAATTTGTAAAAATATAACAATTAAGTGCATCTGTAAAAAATCCAGAAACAATCATTTACACCAACTTTTTAAATTAGGGTAATTTCATTTATAATAGCGAGGGAATAAATATACGTACACATTTTCTGGGGTCCAATAGCATCATTTAACTTTTTTTATATCTTAACAAATGACAATGGTTTTCAAGAAGTCTAACCTCATCTTCAAATTTTTATTTTATTTTGATTTCTCTAATATGAGCTAACATGGTCAAATCCTAGCTAGGCTGGACTCCCAAGTATAAATTTTTTTGGATATGATGTTATTTTTAGAAAGGTCAAATGACACTTTTTGTTCTTATACTTTTGAAATTTCTATTTTAATTCTGTTTTTTTTTCTTTTTTCAGTCATGTACTAATATAATAGTAATTAAGTCCAATCATAAAGCTCGTTTAAATTATTGATGAAAAATCTGACGTAAAAGATACAATAGTAATTAAGTCCAAATCGTAAAACTTGTTTACATTGTTGATGGAAAATCTAACGTGAAAGCACATGCTTTGCACATAAGTGTCATTTCAGACATCTTAGTCCACCTAGATGCCTATTTAGGCCCTACCAGCTATTGAACACATTAAGTTTGGCGTTGAAACCCTTTATTTTTCCAAGCTGATTGTGTTCAATGGCAGATACGGCTTATATAGGAATAGGTGGGGTAAGATATATGTCTGAAATATAACTTGCATGTGAAGCACGTTGGATTTTCCGTCAACAATTTAAATATAGTTAATGATTTTGATTTAAACATGATTAAAATAACTAAAATTAAAATTATAGAATCAAAGTAGAAATTTCGTGAAAGTATAGAGACCAAAAATATCATTTAGCCTTTTTAGAAAATAACAAGTACCCATATGTGACCACCTGGAAGAATTTCATTTATTATTAGTAAGTTGTTTGAGTTATGATCGAACAAACAGATAAATAAAACTTGTTTGCAGTTTATTAAAATAGAGAATCAAGAAAAAAGAAATCTAAGTTAGAGAAGAAAATGATTGGGAAAATATAGATGAAGAAAAGCGCGCAAAAGGTTTTCAACCCAATATGCAAAAGGTTTTCAACCCAATATGTAGTCAAGAGCTTCATGCATTTTTTCTTTTCTATTTTTCGTTTCCAGTAAATATGGGATTATGATATTTTTTGAGGAAAATTAGATTATTTTCACAATTTATATAGCATTCTTGCCCTAAACCCTAAAAATACAAAAACGGTAAGTGGAGAAGCTCAAAATTCAATATAATACTTTTTTTTATTTTTTTTATTAAAAGAAAGGGATTGAACTTATGTATATATACTTCTCGACTACTATTGTTATACAATAATACAAACTCTGGATGTGAGGTTCTCGTTTTTTAATAATTACTAATTAATATTGATTGTGGTGACAAGATTCATGCTGATATTAGTATTATCTTAATAATTCAATGTGGTAATAATTATGATGGTGACGATGATTTCATCAAACCACTAGTCAAACTTCTCGGACACTATAGACAAATATATAGTTGTCCCAGGTTACAAACTTACAACCTACAAAATCGCTAGTAAATTTGGCAGATCTGTAATTTCTTTTAATTGGTCTACTGTGATGGCTGTGGCTGAGTCCAGGTTCTATTATTAATATTCTAATATGGTGGGCTGCTATATTAAAATTGGCGTGTCAGAAAAACTATGCTTTCCCCTCATGTCCTTTATAGTTTATACCATTAATAGCGTGGTTTTGATTTTTTTTTTTTTTTTAGTCTGCTAGTGTGGTACTGCCGTACTGGTAACTCTAAATTCGGATGGGTAGAGTATTTTGGTAATTTTAACGTGCCGTCATGTTAAGCTGCCACATCATCAAACTATAAAAAATTGATGAATCACAAATTAATTAGGCCATAATTGCAAATTAACGTAAATTGCAAGGATTTGATTGCAACTTTTTGAATAAAAACTAAAAGTGTAATTCGGCCATATATATTCAAAACTAGCATTTATTTTTATTTTTATTTATTTATTTATTTTTCAAATGCAAGACTAGAACTTACCTATTTTTTATTGTACACAATATGTGAGACATACACAAGATCACGTAACTATACACAAGATCACGTAACTATCACATAACTATATTTGTATCTCACATATTGTATATTTATATCTCACATATTGTATATAACAGGGATATGTAAGCTCCCTCTAAAAGCAAAGAGCCCATTTTATTCTAAATTAGCTTTGATGACATGTCTTTTCTTTTTTGACTAGTAGTTTTGATGCCATGTCTTTTCTTTTTTGACTAGTAGTTTTGATGCCATGTCTTGTTTTAACCTTGTACTATCCATATTTATTTTCTTGGAGGAGCCCACAAAATGTTAGTTTGATTTCTTTAATTGTTTGCCATTTTTTGACTGCTTAAACTTATGGGGCACAATAGTTGTTTAACATGGTATTATAGCCTTATTTACAGAAAGTCATGAGTTTGAATCCTTTATTAGAGCAACTCTAACAAACTTACATATATTCTAGCTAAATTTGTGCAAAAAAAAAGTTAAAAATCTATTTTAGCTAACTGCTTTAGAATCGTATCCCATCAATGTTCTCTATTTTAGCTAATATTAATATTTTATTATTTTTAAAAATTTGATATTATGGCTCATCAGAAATAAATTTGTACGGAGTAAAGGTGAGGAGAAATTATTCTGTGTGAGCGATACACCGTCACGTGGTGTAACCAATCCAACGTGTCATAACATGGGTAGATTTTATTAATACTATACCCAACTAATATAAATATATCATCTAATAATACCCTTTATACGTTGAATTGGTTACATTATGTGGAGATGTATCAGTTACACCCAATAATTTTTTAAAGGTGAGAGTTCCTCTCAACGAGCCAACAATCAATTTTGGAGGAAACTATGAAGACTACATGTGTCGAAAAAATTAAAGTATTTCTTTAGAGAGGCTGCAGCAAAATCCTCCCATATGGAGCAAACCTTTTCAGAAGGAAGATTGCTCACAATCCAATTTGTGCAAGATGTAAAAGAAAGTCGGAGCCGATGCTTCATGCACTTTGGGACTGCTTTGCTGCTCATGGTGGCTGGCATTGTTCGCCTTTCTCTACAGTGATGGGGTGGCCTATGGGCAGCACATTCTTGGACTTCTGCAGGTATGCACAAACGATTCTCTCTTGATCTAAATTAGAAGAGTTTGCATATGTATGTTGCGGGGTATGGACCTTGCGCAATGAATGGGTGCATAATGGATTTTTTGAAGAGCCAACTGAGTCTTATACTCAGCTAGTGAAGTATGAGGATGATTTTAGAAATGCGAATGCTTTGATTTTCAACCGTGCAACGACTCGAGTAACAGGCCATGTGAGATGGGAAAAGCCTGAGCTAGGGATGGTGAAGATAATGTTGAGAGAAATCTCACATTAAAGATGTGAGGACCTTGCTAGTGGCTTATAAGGATTTGGGCTACTCCTCTAATTACCTATTGGTTTTGGGATGAATGCCTAGATTTCTTCATGGTATTAGAGCCAGGTTATCCACGTGATGCGTCTAACGGCCACACGTGCTCCCACGTCACCCAATATAAATTGTGCACGTATTAGGCTTAAATGACGTCACACGTGAAGGGGCATGTTGAGAGAAATCTCACATTGAAGATGTGAGGGTCTTGCTAGTGGCTTATAAGGATTTATGCTACTTCTCCCATTGCCAATTGGTTTTGAGATGAATGCCTAGATTTCTTCAGATAAATGTTGATGGTGGAGTGGCTAGCTCGTAGCAGATTCGAGATTTGGGTGTGGTGCTACAGGATTGTGAGAAGGACTGCCTTGTTGCCGCTGCCAAAGAGGTACATGGCACTTTCATGTGATTACAGAAACAGAGCTCATGGCCGCGATTGTGGGTTTACAGCTTGCTTCTGACCTAGGCTGCAACATGTGATTTTAGAGGTGGATGCAGAAGCAGCAGCTCGAAACATTAATGACCCTTCCTAAAAAATGCATTTTAATTAAATGAAAATGCATCCTTTATTCCTGACAAAAAAGGAAAAGATATGCACCGATAATTGAGTGTTTATATCCTCACCCCCTGTCATATTTCTCTACTCATCTTATTTTTACACATACCATTAAATTTGAAAAAAAAAAATATAAAAACACTTTTTTCAACTCTTATTATTCCTATAATACCCTTTGATATACCAACTCAAACACTCACCTACTAAACACTCTTCCCACCCCCCACCCACTTAATTATCATTCCACACACCTATCTTTTTTCAAATAGCATAAAAAGAATATTATACCCATCCTACAATTCATTCATAAATTCCAAATTAAATCCCTACAATTAATGTTCAATTTATAAATCAAAAGAAACATTA
Source organism: Dryas drummondii (assembly GCA_003254865.1). NCBI lineage: Eukaryota > Viridiplantae > Streptophyta > Magnoliopsida > Rosales > Rosaceae > Dryas > Dryas drummondii. The sequence continues at coordinate 637,137 of QANW01003660.1, forward strand.
AAATATAATGAATTCTTGATCTAAATTATAAATAAATTAATAATAAGGGTTTAGGGTAGAGAATAATCATACATTCTAATATATTATGGGTATCAACCAAATAGTATCATCGAATTTAAGTTTTAGTGACAAAGTAAAATTAGAAGAAAATAATTATGGAAAAAGATGGGTGGATGGGATGATTTGTAAGTGGGGGTGGAAATAGTGTTTAGTAGGTAGGTGTTTGAGTTGATATATCAAAATGTATTATAGGAATATTAAGAGGTGGGAAGAGTGTTTAATTTATATATTTTTTAAATTTAATAGTGGGTACAAAAATAAGGTGAGCAAGGAAATAACACAACAGGTGGAAATATAAACACTCTTATTGAGTGAAAATCTTTGAGATAACTTGTGGCTTAAGTAATCTTGACATATATCACATTTATTGTTATAAAAAAGAAAGAAAAAAAAAATGATATTTGATCATAACGAACCAAAATAATCTCTAAAACAGTAGTTGGTGTCTAATTAAATTACCTAATTTTTTAAAATATATATAACCAACCATTTATGTTTTTTTTTTTAGGAACATTTTTTATGTTTGTTATGTATTTTGTATTTGTCTCTTCCATTCATTCCATAAAATAAAGAACATATGTGTTCCCTGCACAGTGCACATCCTGCCCACCCAACCGACTTATTTGGCTTGTAATAATAACGTGGGTCTATAACGCGGGGTTGGGCACTTAAGAGAACTTCTTTTCTTTCTTTTAAATTCTGAACATGGCACTTTTACAGTTATACATTGAAAATTCTTTATTTATATATATTTTTTTATCTCGGTATTGTGTTTATATATTCAATATTAAAGTTAGGGTTATTTTTTTTTAAATTCAGTTGAAAAATAAGGCTGATAACCCAACCCACGTGCTATAGGAATATCCCAACTCGATCAACTTTAATGAAATGCGCACAAAACGAAAGTCAATGAGCGCTCGGTGAACAGTATTGAGCGCTCAACACTGTTCATCAAGTGTTTTACAATTGTCACTGTGAGACAATAACTATTTGAGGTTATGTTATAACGTAAAAATAACTATTACTAATTGTCACGGTTAAACAATAGCAATTTGCCTAGTTTCAAAATAAAAAATAAAAAACCCACGTCGAGCACTCGGCACCAAAAACACGAAAAAATTTAAATGTAGGCTTATTTTTCACAAAGTAAACATATTTGTCATTATAACTTTTTAGGTGAATTTGTTTATCATTAAGGGTTGTAAAATTGACTCTTTAGAATAATTTAATTTTAAATTTATATTTTTAGTATAATTAGAATATCCTTGTCATAAAGAAGGTAAGAATTAAATTGTTGGGATACCCTGCAATAATGTATACAATTCAGACAATTCATATTTTAGAGAGTATATTGAATTAAGATTCTATTGGATTTTAAAAGAATTTAAAAGTCTATAGAAATCTATGTGCATCCAATTCAGAATTTTAAAGCTTTTATAGAAATCTAGGTATATTCAATTCATAATTTTAAAGACTCTATAGAAATCCAGGTGTATCTAAAAACTCATTGATTACAAAGAATTTCATTAATTAAGTGATGGATTTTGGTGGAGTTGGTTCAAATAACAAAAGCCATGAGAATTCCAACATTTCCCCTTTAATTAGATTTTGTTGGTTTCCCTGAAAAACAATAAGAATCCATAAAATTCATGAAATCTGTAAGAGTTTATAACTTCTATAAAATTCATTAAAATCTTAGTTGAATACATAACCCTTTTAAAGATAATAGTTGGAGAAGATGAGTCCTAAAAGATAATAGTTTAATATCATAATACAAGATGTGTCCTTCAATTTGGTCCTTATAATTCTTAAAAGGAAAAGATTCTCATTGGAAAATTGTAGCCGAGGCTTGTAACTCTAAGGTAGTGAGCATGTACTCCTACCCTCAAGGTTAGAATTAGAATATATCTTGCCCAAAAAAAAAAAAAAGAGAGTGAACATATTTTGGATTTTGATTGCTATGGTTGGTGTAATATTAATAGTTAGTTAATTATGCATGTAGGTACAAATAGTATATACTTCCATATTTTTTTTTTGTGAATTATGATATTTTCAAGTAAGTGGAATCATTGGCCAAGAATGACTCGCGGAGGATTCCATTCAATGATATATGCCCGTTATGAGAATTCTAGACCCATTATGTCAGCACAAAATTAATGCATATGTATGCCCATTTGAATTTCCTGCAGGAGCACTCCTGGTCCTGTTAGGTTGATCAAATTTTAATGTCAATAGGACCTTTGTAATCGAAAACTCGATCAGCCTCATAATGAGTTCTCTCTTTTCCTTTCTCTGTTCCTTTCTTCTACTTTTTTTTTTTTAATATTAATTTTTTACCTTCTCTATATGTGTTTTGTTTGTTCGACATGATTTACGTACCTTTCTTACCTTTTTTACATTGTGAAGGTATGTCAATAAACTTAGGTTAAATTGGATGTGTGGTACTTTGGTTCTCTAGCTATTAGGTCAGCTTTTGATGTTGTATATATGTTATTTTAATAATATATTTACACTTTACTAACATCAGAACAATTACTAATTTTCGTTAATTTATACTGCTAACAAATTTCATTAATTTCTTATATGGACAAGGCAGAAAGCACATATGAAGATATATTTATGTATTTTTAGGTAGGTTTAAAGCAAGTTAGTTGATATCTCCTCATTTAACATGAAAATAGAAGATAGATTTAAAGAATTTCTTGAAATCGTTTATTAACATAAATGTATATACTTTTTTTTTCTTGTCAAATGTTGGGAATTTAAACTCACATAAAAAGATGTAAATGTCATTTTGTGTGTGTACATTGAGAAATTTTTTTTATGTGACCGTATTAAGTAGTACATGGTAGTGTGACAACACGTGTATAATCTTTAATCATTCACATCTTCGCAAGTTGGGCATCTAAACATTTATACTCCAATTTGAGAGGGAGTGTTGAAATTCAAAATCAAATGGTTAACTTTCTTGTATGAGTTCATGATTCTTACTTGTATTAGTCCATGATTCTAGGATCTAAATTGATTGTAATTAATTAGGACATTTACCTTGTATAAATTTCTGGTTGTATATTGTGCTTGTACTAATACTCAATATAATATAAAAAAGCAGAGAATAATTTACTTCATACAGTTTTGTCTTCTTATCTAAAACCTTGAACTTTAAAAAAATATTTTTAGAATTATACATATATTATAATTTGAGTGAATTAAATACATTACCACGTAATGTTACAATTATACACACAAAAATTTTGCGCACATCATGCATTGCGGTATAAATTAACGAAAGTTAGAAATTATTTTGACATTTATTACATTAATAAAAAATGCCCCAAATAATGACGAGGAATCATGACCAATTATTGATATTCATATTGACAATGTTGATTAATTTGATAGACATGCGCTGCTCAAGGTTGAATTAACTGGGATAGCTGTCACAGTCTTGGGCCTTATTTAAAAATCGAGCATATGCTTAAGCGTAAATTACCAAAAAATACTTGGTTATATGGTCTAGCTAAAAAGAGAAAGATAAATATCTTTGGTTATGTGGTAGGTGAGTCCGATATAGATAGATGTTTTAATAATGGTTTCCCAATCATGTAGATGTTGACTTTATTTTCTTTCACATTTTTACATTAGTTAGAAAGACAATTAGAGAGACACCTACTTTGGAAAACCAAATCCCAATCTGTGGACGTAATAGTAAGACACTAAGCCTAATGAAAGAAACCCTCGTGATTATTTATGTCACAATTTATATTTAAATAGTAACAAGTGGACGAGTTAAGGAATCAAATTAAGATCTGTTGATTCACCTTGTGATCTTCGGTCAAATAGTTGATGTATGGTTGTGGACAAAACAAATATACTTATTTTTGTAATATATGTATAAATATCTTGATGGCCTATATAATATTTAAGATGTTAATTTGATTCTTTTATTACACATCAGATGAGAAAAGATTCTCTTATTACACATTATCGAGTGATCAGATTAATGCAATGCAAGAGCGCAAACGGACTGGAGACTTCAAACAAAAGATATTCTTTAATTTGTGCATATCAAGCCATTTCTGATTTCTTTTTTTCTTACTTTTTTCTTTTCTTCATTTTCCAAAGAGATTGGATGACTTATAAGTTTTGGTGAATGTGACAATTCTTAACATGACGGGAACAGCTAACATAAATAAATACTGATTGAATTACTATAAAAAATGAATAGCCGAATTTTTACACAACTTACTTATTGTAACTATATATAAGTATATAACCATACTCGATTAAAAGAAAAGCTATATATCATCATACTCTGCACATGCACGTGTGTGATGTTTTTAGTTTTGATAGTCATTCTATTATACAATCTGATATGCTATGTATATGAGTATATGACTACATTCAACAGTGTTTATTGTTTAACATCCTAAGCTGAAAAAAAGAAACTTGTCACTTCAAAATTATAAAATAGAAAAATAATAATTGAATGAGACAATATCTAACATCTAACATGCCCAGCCAATTTGTTCCTTAGTGTGTGGGGCAATATCTAACAACATCTAACAAGCCAAAGTAGTATTATAGGTGATAATTAATGTTCCTTATCTATGTCAATAATAATACGAGACCAATTAGTTATTGGTCTAGTAGTATTTTTCTTTACAATGTCGGAGAAATTTCAAGTTCGACTCCCCTTTTTCAAGATCAAAAAAATAATAATAACAATAATATGAGACACGAATTGTTTTTTTTTATATTTTTAATTATCACATAATGTGACACATGATATACAAAATAAATAAGACTAAAAATACTCGATCTGTATATGAACAAATAAAATTCTACAACTGGACAAAAATTGTTATCTAAAACATTATAAATTTAACAACCAAACTTTGGCCAAATTCTCAGGTTGGGGAACAGAGACCTTTTAGTATTTACTTCATCATCATGGAGAGTCAAAAAAGAAAAAACAATAAATTACAAAGATTAATTAATTTAAGGAAGGAAAAAAATGTCTGCCAATAGTACATAATAATTGACTAGACTTTGTGAGTTTGTATACATATAGTGTGAAGCTAGTACTAAATGGTAGGTAAAGCAAAACGACATGCAAGTTGGTAAGCATGGAAATTGATAGCACGAGTTAAAGGTTAATTTCATGTCATGGTTGGCGACTGAGGGAGGTGAGTTCAGCTTGCATCATCTGCTTTCTTCCCTTTTTATTTTATATTCTGCATATATTATACACACACATAAATAATGTTTTATGGGAGAGAATAACTTACCTATCCCCGTGTTAGGGGATAGGTGGTATCAGAGAGAGAGAGAGAGAGGATAACACCTGGTAAAATCAGGTTGCAGATAAGTCTTTCTTTTTATCGAACGACAATTTAAATCCTTGATCAAATTAATTGTGTCAAATTCTCTAAATGGGTGATCCATATTCACATATTACTTGCCATATTCAAATATAACCAACATCACTTCAATTTTATTTAATAAACTGTATTTGTCTGCACAGTTTAAATGACTAAACAATTACTAATTTGGCTTATTTTTTACAGGAATGACTCTTGAGTATGGAACTAAAATATGAACGGTTCCGATTATGGAATTGCACTGTCGGGTGGTACCAAGAGAAAATGTTTTTACTTGAACGAGACTGATATATATATATATATAGGCCCGTTCAAGTACGAACGTGCATAAAATTTTGTAGTTACTGAGGCTCAGTGCTAATTCAACGACGGTGAAAAGATGGGGATTGGGTGAAAAGATGAGAGTTTACCCTCAAAACTCGACGGAGGAAGCAGCACCGAGCGTTACTTGCAGCGCTAGCCTGTGTTAAAAAAACATTGTCGAGCGCACCTGATGAGTTATATATATACAGGTCTCTTCTATTGAGTTATGATTTAAATATGCTTATTTAATGAATCTCTTGTGGGGCTCATTTCACTTTGTATTTTGATGATTGAAACTATCTATTTTCTTGGTCTCCAATGAAGGATCATTCTTGCAAAAAATTAGGTAAATCATAAACCATTTGATTGTTGATTAAATGATCACAATTTCAAATGTTTATTGAAAATATTTTGTTCGTATATTTATTTAATCAAAATTAGATATCTTAATCGTTTCTGATTTGTCTAATTTTTTGCATAGATAATTTAGGAATAAAGACCTACAAAGTAGATGATTCGAATCGTTGAAATACAATATAAAATGGGCCCCATGATGGATCCTTTAAATAAATATTTACACTATAATAATTTAAATTAGAATGTGGAGTGATAAGAACGATATGAATAGGATGCACGTTCTGATTGTTTAAATTACAATAGTTTAAATTATATATATATACACTCTTTCGGCGGCATATTCGCACATTCATTCGTCCACACCTAAAATACTTGATAAGAATGATATTGAAATACTAACTTAACCTAAAGGATAATCCATGCACGTAAAGTGCGTCTGTCAACTTAAATTATGGCGCTGCGCACTTGGCGTTTTGTTGAGTGCTTGGCAGCTGCATCTGCATCTGCATTTACAATTACCGCTTGATTTTATATTTGAATCTTAATATTTGTAGGATTTATTAGGTTTTTTTTATAGTATGTTTTAAGAGATTTATTGGTTGAAGATTTAAAATTATATTTTTTTATTCAGATTATATAAAGTAGCTATAATGTTGTAACTGCAAATGCTCTAATTCTTCTAGATATAGCTACTGAACACTAGACACTTCTGCTGAGTACTCGGCGGATGTTTTTGTCCTGAAAAGTAAGTACTTGAGCTGGTTGTCCTTGTACTTATTATTAGTGATCGAACGCTATAAACTAAGGCACCCATTTAATTATCCTTCGAAATTCTACCCCTAAACTATAATTAAATTGAATCGTAAACACTACCCTTAAGTACCACAAACGTCTATCCCCTAAACTAAAACAGCTTCCTTCTGACGTACTATTTACGTCAATTAGTTATGTAATACTAAGTCGAATTCCATACAACATATCCGAATAAAAAAAACCATTCCATACAACATATAATATTATGTCAATTTTGGTTACTAGTATTTGTGAAACATTTTATTAATTTGCAGTGTTCTGCACATCTCTGAAGGTCAAAAGAATATATACGTACCATACGAACTTTGTAAATTATCTTCCTTTTCTATTTCTAATTAACTAACCTTATATTTTATACATTGGAAGTGCCTTAATGTTTTCAAGTCAAGCTTTGGTTTTATTTTCTCCTCATTCATTTAAGAACAACAAGTTCTGACCTATTTTAACTTTACCATCAAATCAAAGTACAATAGTAAATATAACTAAATCAACACATATTATGCACACAAATCACTTTATCATATTGTTAATGATCATTTTGAGACCTAATTTTTCTTTGTCGAAGAAGTCCAATTCAATCTCATGAATGATAGTTAATTAATAAATGAAAAATCACATTTTCATAAGATCAGTTGACAAATTAATAAAGACTGAATCCAGCATGGCCTTTTTAGCCTTAATTAATACATACTTTCAGTAAAGTCAAGTGAAGTTCTTATCAGCATATTCTTTGTTGCCGGCGGCACCTGCGTGATAAATCCATTTGTCTACTAAGGACTCATTCCAAGTTTGATTATTTACAAGTCTTGATGATGATCAACCAAAAATGAAAAAGAAACAAAATAAAACAAAAGGCACACCGCACACTCAAAGAATTTAAACATATTTACCAACCCATATATGCAAATTAATCATGTAGAATTTTTAATGGCTCCGTTTAGTTCATATATATGTATGAGATTTTTAGCTTCAAGTAAGAGAGATACAATGATAGGGGTTATTGTGGTTGAATGACGGTAATTGTCCATTTGTCAGAATTCTTTTAAGAATCATTCTTAACAAAAAACAAAAAATAAATTAGAAATTATTTAACTGCTTAATTATCATTATAGTCATTGTAGTGCTTATCGAAAATATAGTGTGGATTATTAAATTATGTAGCAAGATACACTCCACAATACTTATCTTCTTTTAAAGTAAGGGATCACTTACTTGAAGCCCCCTATGTAAGACTAAGGTTTGGACATTAGTTAGCATCAAAGTCTAGCAATATGGTTAATAAGTCAAAATGCAATTTGGTGGGCTGTGCACTTTGAACTGGGAAAGATGTGATAGTTGCCATTATATATTGAGTCCGTTAATATACAGGTATTGACATCTAATTTTATTAACCAAAATCACCTAAAGCCCCATACTTCCTTTGCGAACCAACTACTACAAACTCATTCTTCATTTGCGGATACCACACCAACAGTAGATCCCAAAATACCATCCAAAAAAAGACATAACAAAAACATAGCATGCAGACACCTTCTAAAATACCAGCATCAATGTATCACCAAAAAACTGAAACTGCAAGTCCGCAACTCCAATAAACTGCAGTTTCACTTGCAGTTAGTAACTGCAACTGCAAGTCTGCAACTCCAATAAACTGCAGTTTTAGTTCATTTGCGGTTCAAAAAATTACATTTTCTGCAATTTCAATTCACTTGCAGTTCCAGAAACTTTTCTCCAGTTTCAGAAACTGAACTAAACAAAAAAAAATCAAGAGCCTATTATTGATAAGGAAGGCATGCAGTTTATGCAGTTTCAGAAACTGCAGTTTTCTGCAATTTCTGAAACTGAACTAAACAAAAAAAAATTAAGAACCTACTACTAATAAGGAAGGCATGAGGGTGGAGTTGGCTTCCCCAATAACTTTCTAGGCGTTGTTATAGTGAGGAATTTGGCTTGTTCTTCGGCAACGTTGCGACAAGGCCGAGATCAGAGTCAACATTGGGGCTCCGATCGGGTCTGAGGGTTGCTGGGTGTTCCGAGCTCACAGGGATGAAAAGGGAAGAGAGAGGAACTCAGAGGTGGTTCTCTCGTTGCCATCCATGGCCGGATGCACACACACGCCGTCGAGGAAAGTTGCAGCGAGGGAGAGCAAGAGAGAACATAGAGAGAGTGCTTGGGGAGAGAGAGAAAGAGAGTGATGAAAAAGAAGATAAATTTCAGAAATGAGGGAGAGAGAGATACGTGAGAGAGTTTAGGAGAATTTTGAAAAAAATTAAAAAATTGGCAACCATTAGATTGCTTGGATGGCAAAGATAAAAAACCTATACCAAACTGGTACCAAGAAATAGGTAACCAATTCACTCTCAAAGTGACCTGATTATTAAATATTTTAAATATGTGTATTATATGTTACAAACAATAAGTAAAGTGTAGTATAGAGTAATTATTTCTTATATATTATAAAGTAGTCTCATTATGTTATATTCTTTATGCAATTCAAAATGTACTCCCATAGTGTATGTTGTAATATGGTCAGTGGGTCAATATTGACGCATTACATATAAATATTCCTTTTGTAATTGCTAAAGAAATATTCTTTTGTCAGGTATGCCGTATGCTAAATATCTAACATTTTATATAGTCATCGCAATAGCAAAATAAAAAGACTTCCCTCATTCTATTTAATCCCTCGAGATCATTTTGCCTTATAACAAAATCACTTTTTGTTAAGCAAAGCATCTGCCAATGAACTGGATCAAAAAATACAAAAAATCCTAAAATGAAGAAACCGATTTTGGTCCTTTGCTGAAGTGGATCTTCACCCAAAAAAAGAGTAGGTTTGGTTGGGGCTGGCAAGCGGCCGATGCTGTCAGCTTTGACCCTTTGTTTTTTGGGAGGTCTAGCTGCTTTTGGAAATAACCTGCCTTTCTTGTCAAACCACTCAGGTTGTAACACACTGAACAGACCCACCTGCAGCTTCAACTGCTTCCTTTGCCCTTATAATCTCATTTGCGAGTCCAGTTTTGTGTTTCCATGCATGCAGAAAAGAGGAAGATCATGTCCTTTGCATGTAATTGACAACAATGACATACAGTGCACTAGGTTTTACTCCACTCAATATTTAGGTCTTGGACATTACCTGACAAACCAGCACAAAAAATAATTGTGGTGACAAATCCCAAAGTCTGATTGACATGCATCATTGCATATATATGTCTAAAGTAATGAGCATTTTAAAGTATTCACCAGCCCAATACGTTAATCAATCAATAGTCTAGCTGCAAACTACTTTATATAAATTTTAGATCAAAGTTAATTGTCTAATTTTCATTCAAATATGTTCATGTAAAACAAATAACTTTTTGAGTCATCCCAAAATTGCCACTTCTGAATATGAACAATAAACATTTCCCATTCATTTCATGGTCCTGTGGTATCAAAGTGAAGTTTGAACTGCTATCATTTTTAGAGTTTGATGCAATTTATTAAGGGTAAAATCAAGAAACACACACTCATTTGTTTTAAATGATCATGTACACCTATCCAGTGCCCAAAAATCAGGAAACACTCAAAAGGATCAACATAGATTACAATGACATCGTCACACTATTGGATTAGCAGTAATAGCATCATATAAAATTTAACTGGCATCACCATTCCTTGGTTCAAAAATCATTCCTGGGATCCCATGTTACCAGGTTGACATGAAATTAATCTTGTCATCCAAAAGTGCAAAGGCATACCAAAAACATTCCTGAGCAACATAATAAATAAGTCAATGCCACGTAGAAATCCCAGATGAACATATACGTCCAGATGAATTGGCCACTTGATATGTTCAGTACCAGTGTACCACATCCTATCTTACTCCATCTTTTATCTGCATTCCTATAGCCCCTGTGTTGATGCAAATTCTCGTAAGGTAGATGCAACAACTTAGAAAAGCTGATCTGGCTGATCAGATGCTTTTCTGGATGATGAAGTGGGTGATGATTGAGATCCCCCTGCAAGAGAAACAAGATCAAAGGAGATGGACCGGTATGGTACCAGCCAAACACGCTCCGATGATAAAGTCAGTAATGGTGTTTGATGGTGGGTGAGGAATAACAAAGGATGAACTTGGGAGAATAGGAAGAACAAGGCAAATGCTCTGGGTTATTCTCAGCAAGTTGGGTATGCTCTTGGGTGAGTAGGAATTTTTGTGTTAAGTGTTTTTGTGGATAGATTGATAGATGCCTCATTTTGTGCATATATGGTGCCTTATATAGGCAAAGGAAGACTTAATGAATAAGTTACCTGCATGTAAGTGAATGGTTGCCAGAGACCCACGCACCTGGTCAGAGCTAGTTGCATGCACAGCTGCTCACCTCCTCAGCATTCAATGCTGCATTGAATGCCCCATTAAATGCAAGGTTGGAAGGTTCAGGCAAACTGCCCCAATAGTCATGAATGCAGACTGGATATTCTATCTGTCAGAAGATTTGTGTCAGGTGCATTTAAGTGTGGCGGTTCGTCCCAGCATGATCTTCCCGGGAATGGCGGCGGAGAGCCGAGCCGAACCGAACAGATGTTCTTTATGCGCATGCATGAAGTCCATGTGTGATCGGATCGGACATGGGATTCCAGACCGAGTCGACCCAAAAGATATAGGTCCCTCCGAACCCTAACTGGCCGACGCCAGAGCTCGAAAGGAGGTCACTTCAGTGCCGAGCCGAGCCGAACCGGGATGACCGTGGAAAGATGGACACTCAATCCCTTGGAAGATCATCGGTTCGGCTCGGACCGAACATGGAGGGCCCGGTGTGGAGACCCGGTCTGAGCTGGCAAAGGAAGTGCTGATCAGTGATGATGTGGAGGTCAAAGTTTGACCACTGAGAGTCAACACCGAAGTGGGCGTTGACCAGCCACGTGTCGAGCTGTGATTGGTCGTTTGGATCGGTGTGGGTTTTCCCACAAACAGGAGTCCCCCAGCTTCCGATCCGAGCAGATAGTGGTGGATTGGAAGTTGAAGTACGAGGACCTTCCCAAAGATAGCGTGTTGCTTGATCCGAGCCGAACCCTACAAGCCCATGTTCGCGAAGATCCGAAGACATGACGACTTGTGATTGGTCAAAATATCTCAGGGACAGGTGAAGGGACGTTTGATTTCTGCATGGGGGAACGTAAGGGTCACCTCATTTATGGGTATTTTGAATGTTTGACAGGTGTCAAGATCTGGCATGTGAAGCGCCAAAAATGGAGGGTTGAGATCTGATTTGCATGGGGTATAAAAGTGATGGTTTCTCTCTCTTCCCTCATTTTCACTTTCAGTTTCCAGAAAGCTTTCTCTCTCTCCTGCAAAACTCTCTCTCTCTCACCGCGACTTTCATTCTCTCACCGCCGTCTGAGAGGTTGTCCGATCCCGATTTTGACCAGACACGGTCGTGGGCGAGGTGGTCCCGAGTGTGTAAGGGGCGGAGACTTTGGGCGGAGGAAAACCAGTAAGTGATTCTCCTCCTTTTTGAGTTTTCTGCATTTTCGGGTTTTGGGTGTGTGTTCTTGAGAGTTCTTGAGAAAAACACTTTTTGATTCAAAAAGCAAGAAAGAGAAAGGTGAGGAGGTGTTTATAATGTCTGGGACTGATTCGAGTGGCCGGTTCGGCTCGGGAGAAGCCTTTGAAGGAGATAGTGAGGCCGAGCTGAGCCGAAGCCCACCTGCGGGTGAGGCGAGTTGGGACGGGTTGTCCGAAGAGTTGGACGAGGTCGGCTCGGCTCTAGACCGCAACCCAGGTGAAGAGCGCCGAGCTCGAGGGGACCAGGAAAACCCCGAAGTATTGAGTTCCGACCGGGAACAAGGGGCGGCCGAAGGAGGTGACGAAGAACCTCTTGACGTCGAGCCGATCGCCACTATCCCGAATAGACTCACCTCAGGCTCGGATGAAAGGGACAGGGGTCACGAGGCGTCGACCTCGGCTCAGGAGGTGACGGGGAGTCCGATCGACCCGGACTTCTACGAGGAATTGGCGTGGAAGGCCGATCAGATCCCCAATGAGATGACCGAGTATCATCTCAGGGACTTGAGGGATAGGTACTCAGTTCCCGAATCCGTGCTAATGAGGTTGCCGATCGGGGGAGAGAAGCCGAGCCGACCTCCAACAGGATGGGTGACAATGTACCCGAGATGTTTGAGAACGGGGTTCGGCTTCCCCTGCATCCCTTCCTGCAGGATTGGCTCGCGACGATCGGCGCGGCGCCGCACCAACTGAATCCAAATGTTTACAGGATCATCCTGTCCATGCATATCTTGTGCCACAAAGTGCACAAGTGTGTGCCACACAAGGATGTCCTGTTCTACAACCTCCAGGCGTATTCGGGCGTATTCGGGGCCACTCTTCGGTGGGAATCCCTCCTCCCAAAAGACATGGAAGAAAAGATACTTCTTTGTCTCCGGGGATTGGGAGTTTGCCGATCCGAGCAGACCCACCATGGCTCGGGTTCCTAGAGCTTTTAGGATTCCAGGTGGGCATTGGAAGTCCGGGACCGATCCGAAGGTGGCTATGTGTTTTTGTGATAATTGTTTTCCTTTTTCCAACTCCTTTTGGTTTCATCTTTGCAGTCAGCTGGGGCAAATACAAACTCCGAGGCGAGCTCAAGGATCAGATCGCCGCGATCAGGGATTTACCAGCGGAGTACCTGTCAACCAAGTTTCTGCTCGGGGAAACCCAGATCAGATCAAGCGGGATCTCCTGGTTTGTACCCAGGTGGAATCCTCGAGCCGAAAAGGGAAAGGCGCCCACCGAACTGGAGGCTCGCCTGAGGAAAAAAGCGGCTCGGACCGTGCAGAGGAGGGCCGCCGGGCAGGCTCCTGCCGCAGCGTCAGCTCGGCCTGGACCTTCTGTGCCGAGGTCGGATCGGCAAGCCGAAAAAAGGAAGGCTCCCCAGACCGAGGCTCGGGTGGAGAAGAGAGCTCGGGCCGAGCCCAGTGGTCCTGGTGCCGAAGCGTCTGGCTCGGCACCCCGGAAGACGGTGGAAGTGGACCCCTCCATCGAGCCGTTCGTCACGGGCTTTAAGCGCGTGATGACGCCGAAGATAGTGGAGGGGCTCTGGGCCGGTCAGGAGGAGCCGAGCTTCAGCCAAATGGCTCTGAGCACATCTCGCCAAGCCATGCTGGTAAGTCTTTTTCGCCTCAGATTATGTTTATCCGATTGGTTTGGCTTAACCATTTCGTGTTGTTTTCGCAGCTCGCCTTGAAGCAGTTTGAGGCTGCCCACGCCGCCGTCGAAGCCGAGGCAAGAATGGGGAGGTTTCGGGAGCGAGTCCTCGAGCTTAAGGAGAAGCTGGTTGAGGCTGAACGGGCGGTCAAGACCGAGCGTGATCGGTCGGCAGGTCTGCGGTCCAAACTGGCCGAGAAAGAAGTGGAGGTCGCCCGGCTCGGGAAGGAACTTCTGACCTCGGAGTAGAAGGTGGCGGACCTAGGCCAGCTCGCTGACCAGCTTCAGCAAGATGTCGTGGAGGCTGAGCGAAGGGCAGCCGAGTCGCGGCGACGGGCCGGGCTCCCGAGTGCCCAGGTGCTGGCTGATTCCCACTTCGAGGGGTATAAGGAGCTTCTGGATGAGATTAAGTCGAAGAGGCCGGACTGGGATGTCTCATTCCTCGGCGAGTCCGACGGTGAGGAAGACACCCAGGAAAGTCAACAGGATGAGCTTCCTCCTCCCGATCGCCAAGTCCCCGCCGAAGCCGAGCCGACTCCGGAGGATCCTCCGCTGCCTGCGTGCGAGACGATCCCGATCCCCCCAGTCCCCAAATCCGATCCCAATGCTGAGATGCAGATCGGCGGGGTTGAGGTGGTGCAGCTCGGCGAGGAGACGCCCGAGGAGTCCACCGAGCCGATCCTGGAGGGCCCTGCCGAGCGATCTGCATGATTATTGATTTTGTTTTTATGTATCTTGCTTTTTACGTTTCTCCCCGAGCCGATGTGTGGCTCGGGTTTGATTTGATTTTGAAACAATATGTATTTGGATTTTATGTTTGTCAATTTATTCAGTGTTTTCTTTATGAGCCAAGTTATTGTCAGTTCAGCTCGGAGATTAAGCTAAAGATATAACAAGTAACATGGATAAGAAAATGATAAAACTAACAGATATAATAAAAACCAAGATATCTTGAGATCGGCTCGGCATACCAATCGCAATAAAATGAATTGTAATGGCAAATTGAAACCTGTCTTCGGATCAGCTTGATAAGCATAACGAAGATAGGTAGGGATTTGAAAATCCTAGTGATATCAGATGGGCTCGGTATACCCATTAAGATATTTAGAAATTTTATTTTTGAGAAAAAATATTCAAACCTACTTTCAGATCGGCTCGGCATGCACGATGAAAGTTTTGGTTGGAGTGTATATTTTTTTTTTCTTTTCGAAATATCCTGTTGAGCGTTAGGACTGTAGAAAGTCGTTTCGGCTCGGACAGGGATTTTTATAGACCTGATAAGTTTGTACTATGTCGAGCATCGGGCCGAAAATGGCGCGCCAGCTCGGCACAGGAGTTTATAGACCTGATGAGTCTGTAATATGCCGAGCATCGGGCCGAAAGTGGCGCGCCAGCTCGACACATGAGTTTATAGACCTGATGAGTCTGTAATATGCCGAGCATCGGGCCGAAAGTGGCGCGCCAGCTCGACACATGAGTTTATAGACCTGATGAGTCTGTAATATGCCGAGCATCGGGCCGAAAGTGGCGCGCCAGCTCGACACATGAGTTTATAGACCTGATGAGTCTGTAATGTACCGAGCGTCAGGCCGAAAATGGCACTTCGGCTCGGCACATGGGTTTATTATTTTTTCGAAGGGAACACTTAGATCTTTCCTCCTTGTTGAATGTGTATAGGAGTAGAGTCCCCAGTGTTTGCTTCGAAAAAGAGGAAGAAGATGAGTCAAAATGTGTTCATCTTTTCATTGATTGGAATGGGTGTTAGGTCAGACAGTCCCCGATCCTAACTACATTTTTACTGATAGTAAGTCTTCAAGTGTTCAGCGTTCCAGCTGTGCTTGAGAGGCTTCCCAGCCAAAGTGGCCAAGTTGTAAGTGCCAGGCTTGATTATGCCCGTGATTCTATATGGTCCGGTCCAGTTCGGATCGAACGAGCTTTCCTTGATGGCAAGGGGATTCTTTTTCATGACGAGGCTGCCCAATCCGAAGCTCCTGGGCTTGACCCTTTGATTGTAGTATTTGGCTACCCTCTTTTGATAAGCGGCTCGGCAGAGGTTAGCGTCGGTCCGCCTCTTCTCGATCATGTCTAGGCCGAGCCGAAGTCCGTTGTCATTGGTCTCGAGATTGTACGTGCCGGTCCGAAATGAAGGAGTCCCCATTTCGACCGGGACGACAGCGTCAGTTCCGAACGCCAATGCATAGGGTGTTTCCTTCGTGGAGTTGCGATAGTAAGTTCGGTAGGACCAGAGCACCTCTGGCAAGAGTTCAGGCCAATTTCCTTTAGCATTGTCGAGCTTAGTCTTTAGGGTTTTCTTGATGATCTTGTTGATGGCCTCGACCTGTCCGTTCGACTGCGGATGGTAAGGAGCGGTGAAGCGCAAGTTGATGTTCAGACGTGAACAAAAATTCTTGAATTTTTTGCAGTCGAACTGTTTGCCATTGTCCGCAATGATGGTGTGCGGCATGCCGAACCGGCATATGATGTTCTTCCAGACGAAGGTCTCCATCCGTTCGGCTGTGGTAGTGGCTAGGGGCTCGGCTTCGGCCCACTTGGTGAAGTAGTCGACTGCTATCACGGCCATTGTGACTTGCCCCTTCGCCTTCGGCATAGGGCCGATCAGATTTGGATTCGGATCGGCATGGTCTCCGCTCGAATTCCTGGGGACACGCTTCCCGAAAGCCGCCTGTTTTTGCTGAAGAAGACGATGGGCGTTTAGGAATTCGGCCTGTTCGGCCGGGGGCATATCTTCGAAGCCTAGGAAGACGTAATCCGCATCTTGCCGATTGGTCTGGTCGTTCGGCTCGGCGGGAGTACTCTGCCGAGAAGGAGACGGTGAAAGGACCTCCTGCTCGGTTCGGGTCCGACGCGATCGGAAACCCGATCCCCCACTGTTCTCGAGCTGAGCACGATGGCATGTAAGTTCTCCGGCCAGCTCCGCCTGTTTTGCGAGCAGCTCATTATTCTGCTTCAGGAGTGCATTCTCAGCGGCTAGGTGTCGCTGGCTCTCCTTAAGGAGTTTGTGAGCAGCTCGGATTTTCGAGGGACCTTTGGACTTTGATGTCCTGGGGTGTTGTGCTCCCCTCGTCTTCTCGGGCGTCTCAGGCTGATGCTGTTCATCATTCTGAGACGCTCCCGAAGAAGAACCGCTCTCCTGATAGACGGTAGCCATGAAGACTTGCTTGAAGGAAGAGCTTAGCACCTGCAGTGATGAACACAACGGCTGAAGTCGATCTTCCCACAAACGGCGCCAATCTGTTGATGCAAATTCTCGTAAGGTAGATGCAACAACTTAGAAAAGCTGATCTGGCTGATCAGATGCTTTGCTGGATGATGAAGTGGGTGATGATTGAGATCTCCCTGCAAGAGAAACAAGATCAAAGGAGATGGACCGGTATGGTACCAGCCAAACACGCTCCGATGATGAAGTCAGTGATGGTGTTTGATGGTGGGTGAGGAAGAACAAAGGATGAACTTCGGAGAATAGGAAGAACAAGGCAAATGCTCTAGGTTATTCTCAGCAAGTTGGGTATGCTCTTGGGTGAGTAGGAATTTTTGTGTTAAGTGTTTTTGTGGATAGATTGATAGATGCCTCATTTTGTGCATATATGGTGCCTTATATAGGCAAAGGAAGACTTAATGAATAAGTTACCTGCATGTAAGTGAATGGTTGCCAGAGACCCACGCACCTGGTCAGAGCTAGTTGCATGCACAGCTGCTCACCTCCTCAGCATTCAATGCTGCATTGAATGCCCCATTAAATCCAAGGTTGGAAGGTTCAGGCAAACTGCCCCAATAGTCATGAATGCAGACTGGATATTCTATCTGTCAAAAGATTTGTGTCAGGTGCATTTAAGTGTGGCGGTTCGTCCCAGCATGATCTTCCCGGGAATGGCGGCGGAGAGCCGAGCCGAACCGAACAGATGTTCTTTATGCGCATGCATGAAGTCCATGTGTGATCGGATCGGACATGGGATTCCAGACCGAGTCGACCCAAAAGATATAGGTCCCTCCGAACCCTAACTGGCCGACGCCAGAGCTCGAAAGGAGGTCACTTCAGTGCCGAGCCGAGCCGAACCGGGATGACCGTGGAAAGATGGACACTTAATCCCTTGGAAGATCATCGGTTCGGCTCGGACCGAACATGGAGGGCCCGGTGTGGAGACCCGGTCTGAGCTGGCAAAGGAAGTGCTGATCAGTGATGATGTGGAGGTCAAAGTTTGACCACTGAGAGTCAACACCGAAGTGGGCGTTGACCAGCCACGTGTCGAGCTGTGATTGGTCGTTTGGATCGGTGTGGGTTTTCCCACAAACACCCTGTATCCTATTCTAATGATAATTACGAGATTGAGCCAAAGTTGATGAAGAAAATGGTTCAATAGTCCAAGACGGAGTTTACTGTACCTTAAGTGTTGTCATTGTAATCAATTAAGGAGGAGTTTGCTTACTCTCACACTCATGGACAGAGTTTGATTGTCGCCTGCCCCTTCTCCTGAATAAAAAAAAAAAAAAAACACTCAGTCTTGCTAAATGGATAAATGTATTAAAAGATAAAAAGGCATAGCATAATAATAGAATTGCAATGAAGTGTTGGATGACACGAAGGCATAATGAAACGAAGGAAAAAGACACTAGCAGAATGGAAGACCGCATATATTATTGAAACAAATATGCAAGTCATGTATGAAACTAGAACTGTGCATATGAATACTTTGCAACTCTTACACGCTGTAGATTAATCATATGCAAAGCTGTATTATACCTAGGCATGATTGAATTCCAGGTGACTTGCCAACAAAGCTTTCTTCTCCAGCTAGGGGTGGGCCAGGTGTCTCAGTGTACTGTGTACCAGGCTCCCACCAATGCGGGCTCCGGGGAGGGCTAGATGTATACATATCACAGGACACCCTTCCAGCTGTGGAATCAAATTTCATCCATCAAAACGAAACAACAAAAGCTGTTCATTATGCAAGCCAAAAAAATTACCTACATTATTTAATAGCAAAAGTTACCATTGGAGACTTCATTGATTCACAGATCATGGGTTAATTAATCCTTATCCAGGCACTGGTAATCAACAGAGTTTCTTACTTCCGAAACTGCACCTTCTTGGCTTTTAGGATTCCACAATGTAGAGCCAAGCGTGTGCGGGTATCTGGAAATATTCCCCTAAAAGACATATCATTAAAGAGGGTTTCAGCCCTATCCCAATCTCCCCTATTACAACAGATGGACAGAAGAGCTGTGTACGTCACTGTATCAGGCTCTAAACCTCTGTCAATCATTTGATCAAAGAGTGCAATAGCATCCTCAAGGTTGTCTGTCTTACAATGCCTGTCTATCAAAACAGTATAACAAATTACATCGGCTCTTATTTTCATTTCCTTCATCTCAGTCCAAACAGTGGAAGCATCCACTGCTTCTTCCTTATTTTCCCTTGCATCTGGAGGGGAGCGAATCCTTCTGAGATTTTTTTCCGAATAACCATCAAGCAATACTGTGTAAGTGATGATATGAGGTTGAATCCCTTTATTTTTATATCATGGAAGAGCTCATGGGGCTTCCCAAAAACAATTCGCCCTGGAGTAGCTATTTATCATCATTCTGTACTTAATGACATCAGGAGTTAACTCTCTATCAACTAAACTATCAAAAAACCACCAAGCCTTTTTCACACCTCCAGCCTTGCGGAGAGATGCTATGAATTCATTGTACAAAATTTTTCTAGGTTCTACATTTAAGGCCAACATTCTGTAAAGCAACAAAATAGCTCTGACATTATCACCTTCCCATACAGAGATTATTACTAAGCACGTTAAACCAGGCACCTTTTTAAACTAAAGTTGGTAGCTTTTACAGCCTAGAATTTCATAGGCCGATCTCCTGTATGGTTGGCTTTGCAGTACCCACTGCTCATGGCAGAATAGGTATCCCCACTCTTATATTCCAATCTATTTAGAAATTCTTCAGCTTCTTTGACTTTTCCTCTTATGCATAAACTTTCAATCACCATGTTGTAAGTAGTAATGTCTGGCTTCAGACCCTTTTCTTTCATTTCCTCCAAAATATTTAAGGCATCATCATCATTCCCTTGGACAAAAGTAGCCTTTAATCAATGTAGTGTAATGAATAATATCTAAGATCATGTGCTTATGCTTCATCTCTTCAAGCAATTCTAAGGCTTGTTCCATTTTCCCCAATTTGCACAAAGCATCCACCGCAATATTGTAGGAAACCTCATCAAGATAGATCCCCAAGCTCTTAAATTCTCTAAATTAATGCACCGCTTCAGAAAGCATGCCCATCTTACACATGCAATGAAGTATCAAACTAACAATCACGCAATTTTTTTTCTTAATACCACATCATATCATAATGGAGAGCCAAACCTTTTACCAAATTGCAATTCTTGAAGTAGCCGCGGATCATTGCTCCATAGGTACATGAATCAGGGACCACCCCTTTCTTTTCCATGTCAAGAAAGATGCTTTCAGCTTCATCAAATTTCATCTCATCACAGAACCCATGAAGGACAGTGGTATAAGCATAGACATCAATAAGGACATTTTTTACATTGCATGCTTGGAGGACTTCGTATCCTAAAGCCGACATCCCATGGGTGCAAAGCCCTTCGATATATACTGTGTATGTAAAGTGGGGGCTACCCCGGCTTGCTTCATCTCTTGAAAGAATTCCACGGCCTCTTCCAAGCTACCTTTCTTGCAGAGTCTCATTATAACAAATGTATAGGTGTAACCATTAGGACACAAACCAATCCTCTTCAACTGCTTGTATATAGCCACAGCCATATCCACTTTATCATGCTCGAGTGGTTCATTAGAAAATTACTAGTAAAGATATGAGGAACAAATCCACACCTTTTTGTTTGGAACAAAACATCAATAGCCTCATCAAACATGCTAATAATGGCAAAAGACTTGATCAATGCATCAAAGCTCAAACCATTAATGGGGAAACCTAAATTCCCTACGCTAGCATTTCCAACAAATTCGAGAGTTGAAATCCAAGATCTTTAGAGTCATCAATAAGGTCTAAGAAGAGAGAATATAACTTCCTATTCAAACCACACGAGCATTAGATTCTAATAAGCCCACAATAGGTGGAGACAGTGTTGGAACCCATCTCCCTTCAACTGGTGGAAGAAGGAAAATGCCAAATTGGGTGCACTTTTTAAACTGTTGAGGATGTTAACAGCCACCAATGTATCTAAGTCAGAGAACAGATCACACAACCCCAAGCTTTGCCTGGATGGTATCACACAGATATTGTAACTGTCATCAACATAAACCCTTTGATTATCAATCACAGTCAACAAAACCACAGGAATATTGGATCCCCTTGCACATATAGTGCTTTCATACATCTTAAAACAAACATAAATCTACTAAATTTGGATATTATCAAGCCATCTATAACCAGAAACACTTTGGTTTTAGATTCCTCTAAAAAAAGAGAACAAGGGAATAATCCCAAACACTGCTCTCTTTATATCCACAAGAATGAATACATTGGACCCTGATTCACTTTCTCAATTTGGATATCAACACTACTCTTTAGAATAATCTGTATGAAAACGCATAACTTCAAGTAAAAGCACACTAATGTAAATTGGAGAATATTATTATTAATTAAGAAGTAATTAACTAAAAGTTTTTTTTGGGTTTACCATGCAGCTCCGAAAGATTAGTAGCTTTTAAGTGCACATATCAACTGTAGTATATTCCATACTATAACAGTTTTCAGAGGGGAAAGAAAAAAAAAAAAACTCACAGTTTTTCCAATAGCATATCAGTCATTTCAATCCGATAGGGGCCGTTTGCGTTCATCTGCTTCAAGATGTTCACCAGCTGCTGCACCATCCGGCACACAACCAAATATCTATTTTCCAATTTTAATCTATAAAAAAAAAAAAAAAAAATCAGTGTTAGGAGATTGAATGACAAATAAAACACTAAAAATGACATAAAATTCAGAAAATATACATACTTTATGTAATCGTCCCAAACGGTGACCTGGTAACGTTGCAGAACCTGAGCTTCTCTGTGACCTCCCTCTCTCTTCCAATCCAAGAAGATTACTTGTTGGATTTACTGAGTTTGTACCTGGAATGTGACCAGGAATGTAAGCAAGAATGATATTGGGGTTACAGAGAATTTCAGAGCAATGAGAGAAGAGAGAAGATGATGCACGAGAAAGGCATGCTCACATGTGCAAGATGCACACACCAGCAAGCATATATTCCATCTCAAAATTCTGTTATACAAAACGACACAGTACAATCAAATATGACCGTTGCCACATATGAGCCTATGAGCTCTTACAGCAATGCAAGCACTACCCTATGAGGCAATGCCAACTAAGCAACTACACATTAATTAACAAGCTAAAACATGAAACTTGGATATCAGGCAAATGCCTTAATTAAACTCTAATACTCCCTTCTAAGGATTTGACTGATATCACTCCAAGATGATTCCTCAGCCATAGAATCTTTCTCTAGGAAGAGCCTTGGTGAAAATGTCAGCCAGTTGTTCTTCACTCTTGCAATACAGTAACTCAATCTCCCCTTCATTAATGGCATCTCTAATGAAATGATACTTCCTCTTAATATGTTTGGACCTCTGATGAAAGACAGGATTTTTAGTCATAGCTATAGCTGATGTATTGTCACACATAAGTGGGGTTGCTTCCATTTGTTCCTCACCAAAATCATGCAACACAAATCTCAACCATATGGCTTGTGTTGTTGCTTCTGCAGCACTGACATACTCAGCCTCTGCTGTTGATAGTGCCACACTGTGTTGTTTCACAGATGAACATGAGAAAGCTCCACTTCCAAATGAGAATGCATAACCTGAGGTAGACTTCATGTCATCCTCATCTCCTCTCCAATCACTGTCACAATACCCTATTAGGACTGCAGCAGTGTCTTTCTTGTACTGAATGCCAAAATCCAAAGTTCCCTGTATGTATCTCAGCACCCTTTTTGCAGTACCAATGTGCTTCATTGAGGGACAATGCATGAATCGAGCTAAGAGGCTTGCAGCAAACATGATGTCTGGTCTTGTAGCTGTCAAGTCGAGTAAACTTCCCACCATTCTCCTGTATTGTTCTTCATTAGCTGCCTTGCTTCCATCATCCTTCTTGAGTTTATCAGTTGTTGCTAGAGGTGTAGAGACAGCCTTGCAATCTCTCAAACCAAATTTTTCTAGCAAACTTTGAGCATACTTGTTTTGATGAATGAAAATGCTCCCTTCTAATGGATTACACCAATTCCTAGAAAATGATGTAGCAGTCCCAAATCAGTCATCTCATACCTATTCATCATTTCTGCCTTGAAGTCTTCAAGCATGTTCATGCTACTGCCAGTATAGACTATGTCATCCACATAAAGTGAGACAATGAGTGTTCCCTGGTTTTCTTTGTTCTTAACATAAAGAGTAGCTTCACTTGGGCTCTTCTCGAATCCACACTGCATCAAATATGTGTCAATGTTGCTGTACCAGGCCCTTGGTGCTTGCTTTAGACCATAGAGAGCCTTGTGCAGCCTATATACTTTGTCTTCCTGGCCTTTAACAGTGAAACCATCAGGTTGATCTACATAAACTTCCTCTTCTAACTCTCCATTTAGAAAAGCAGATTTGACATCTAATTGATAGAGCTTCCAACCCTTTTGAGCTGATAAAGCAATTAAGGTTCTAATGGTGTCAAGCCTTGCCACAGGGGCAAATGTTTCATTGAAGTCAATCCCTGGTTTTTGTGTATAACCTTTGGCTACTAACCTAGCCTTGTGCTTCTGTATTGACCCATCAAGATTGAGTTTAGTCTTGAATATCCATTTTACACCAACAATTGGTTTGTTCCCTGGCCTATCAACCAGCTGCCAAGTTTGATTTTTCTCAATCATTTCAATTTCATTTTCCATAGCTCTCTGCCATGCCTTGTCTTTTGCTGCTTCAATATAGGTTTCTGGTTCCACAATGCTCATTTTACAGTGAGCAAATACTTCATCTAGACTTCTCCACTTCTTTGGAGTAAAGTCATATGTGCTTGCAGGATCAATTTCAGTTGCTGCAGCAGGTGATGTAAGTGAGGTACTAGGACTTGGATTAGCATTAGGGGATGCAATTGGATTGAAGGGACTCTGTGGTGTTGGACACAAAGCTTCATGCTCAGAATCAGTTTCTGCAGTAAGAGAATCCTCTTCATCACTCCAAGGAACAGATATGTATTCAGTGGACTTTGAATGCCAATTCCACATTGCTGACTCTTCAAAGATCACACTTCTAGAGACTATCACCTTATTGCTCTTGAGATCGAACACCCTATACCCTTTCTCTCTAGTTCCATATCCAACAAAAACTCCTTTCTGACTTGTATCATCCAGCTTGTGTCTCAATTGAGTAGGGATATGTGTATAACACATTGAACCAAAGATTCTCAAATGCTTCACTCCTGGCTTCCTTCCACTGAAAACTTCAAATGGAGTTTGACTAATCAAGGCTTGAGTAGGGCATCTATTCAGAAGGTACACAGCAGTGTTAACTGCTTCCCCCCAAAAATAAGTAGGTAGCTTCTTCTCTTGCAGCATAGCCCTTGCCATCTCCATAACTGTCCTATTCTTCCTCTCAGCCACTCCATTATGCTGAGGAGAATAAGCAACAGTGAGTTGCTTTTCTATTCCAAAATCTTCACAAAACTTTTCAAACTCCATTGAGGTATACTCTCCCCCTCTGTCACTTCTAACTTTCTTTATTTTGTAGCCACACTGAAGTTCCACCATTGCTTTAAACTTCCTGAATACAGTGAACACATCTGACTTTTGTCTCAAAAAGTATACCCAGCACATTCTTGACTTGTCATCAATGAATGTGAGGAAATACTTGTTTCCTCCCAATGTTTCTGACATTGGTCCACAGACATCTGTGTGAACCAATTCTAGCAGATCAACAGCTCTAACAGTCTTCCCTTTATCAAATGCTTCCCTGTGACTTTTGCTCAAAGCACATCCTTCACAGACATGCTCTCCTTTTGTGAGTTTTGGTAACCCAACCACCATTTCTTTGTCCTGCAATTGCAGCATGCTCTCGAAATTCAAATGGCCAAGTCTTTTATGCCATTTCCAGTTTGAACCAGTCACTGTGGCCTTCTTTGCCATCATTGGACTTATGTCCTCGAGTACAAGTGGGAAACACCTATTCCCTTTCATTTGTACTGCTGCCACAGGAGCTTTCATACTCTTATCTTCATAAATGGTCACCATGTACTCACCAAATACCAGCCAATAACCATGCTCCACCATTTGTCCAACACTGAGAAGATTTTCATCCAGCCCTGGCACAATCATAACTTCTGTGATGTACCTTGTTCCTCCTTTGGTTTGCACAGGCAAGACTCCCTTCCCAGTTGATTCCACAATGTCTCCAGTCCCCATCTTTATTCTGCATTTCATACTTCTGTCAATGTTGATCAGAAGTGACTCATGGCTAGTCATATGATTGCTGCAGCCACTATCTAAATACCAAACACCTTGCTCTTTCTCCACAGAGGCTTTGTGGCATGCATAGAACATGGTGGCAGGCTCATGGACCTGGTTTGCATAATTAGCAACCTGTCCCTTCTTGTGTGGTTGATGGCAATCCTTAATTACATGCCCAAACCTATCACAATTGTAGCATTTCACTTTTCCCTTGAACCAGCACTCTCCATAGTGAGCTTTATCACACACTTTGCATTTTGCCTTCCCAGTGTCACCTCCTGGTCTCAAATTAGATTGAAGCTTGTTATCCCATTTCTTTGGTTTTCCCTTCCAATTCTTGAAGTTTCTTTTTCCCCCATCATGATTGTGAAATTTTGTTTGATTGTTCTGTCCTTTGGAGCCAACATTCATACTAGCAAAAGCCCTTTCCACCTTCTCATCATCTTCTTCATGCCTGCTTAGCCTTAACTCATAACTTTTGAGAGAGGCAAATACTTCATTTACAGACACAGAGTTTAAGTCACTAGTTCTTTCGAGCACCACACACATAGGATCATATACTTTAGTTACACTGATCAAGACCTTCTGCACCATTCTTTGTTGAGACAAGCATTCACCATATTTTTCCATTTGGTTAGTTAAATCAAAGAAACGAGTAGAGTATTCAGACAAGGCTTCATTCTCCCTCACCCTCATGTATTCAAATTCCTTCCTCAAACTTTGCAATTTAACTGACCTGGATTGTTCATCACCATGATATTCTGTTTGTAGAAGATCCCAAGCTCCCTTGGCAGTGTCTTGGTTGATAATCCGAGAGAAAATCTCTTTGGATACAGCCCCTTGAATGATGCCCAATGCCTTTGCATCTTTCATATTTTGCTCCTCCATGTAAGCTTCCAGTTCATCCTCCTCATCGATGCTGGAGTCTCCTTCCTTCTTAGCCTTCTCCTTCCTCTTCTTTGCTTCTGGGATTGTAATCCCTTTTTCAACTAACTTCCAGATGCCATGTGACTTGAAGATAGTTACCATGCGCACCTTCCAGAATTCATACTCAGTACCATCAAAAATGGGAGCTCGTAGCTCACCACTTCCAGACCCAGCCATGCCTAGATCTAGATGATCTTGTACCTCTGTTTCACTCTAGCTCACACACACAGTACAACGCCCAGTCACAGAACCAACCTGGGCTCTGATACCATGTTGGATTTACTGAGTTTGTACTTGGAATGTGACCAGGAATGTAAGCAAGAATGATATTGGGGTTACAGAGAATTTCAGACCAATGAGAGAAGAGAGAAGATGATGCACGAGAAAGGCATGCTCACATGTGCAAGATGCACACACCAGCAAGCATATATTCCATCTCAAAATTCTGTTATACAAAACGACACAGTACAATCAAATATGACCGTTGCCACATATGAGCCTATGAGCTCTTACAGCAATGCAAGCACTACCCTATGAGGCAATGCCAACTAAGCAACTACACATTAATTAACAAGCTAAAACAGGAAACTTGGATATCAGGCAAATGCCTTAATTAAACTCTAATATTACTTTCTTCAACAGCTTATTCTCATGGAATTTGAGCTTCCTCATGGTTTGGTGATGAGATGTTTCTAAAAACATTCCTAACCAGATTTTTACCTAGCATTGCAGATATGTTTCTCTTCACCAAGAACACATTACCCCAAGTAACGAAAACTATTAAACATGAACAGCAGTTTGGAATGAAACATAAAACTGAAGAAGGCAAACTTACTGAGGCAAAGGAAAAACAGATCGAAATTTGGAAATTTGAATCCAGCATCATTCATCATTGCTTTACAAGACAAATAAGCTTGCAAGTCAATTGCTCCACCAATTTAAAATCACAATTCAACATTTTGAAAGGCAAAGGAACATGTAAGATAAAAAAAGTATCCAAATTAAATTTTCAACTTTCTTCAAGCTGCTGAAGTTGTTGCAGCAACTAAAACAGAGAGCCACTGCTCAAACTTCCAACTTGAATCTTAAAAGAAGAAAAGGTATTGATATCAAAACGGATACAAAAACAACAAACCCAACAATCATGGTTTAATTGCTTCTACATCTTTCATTTTTTTTTTCTCTGACTTGTAATTCTAACTTTTAAATAAAGCCATTATTAAACAAAAAATCATGCAATAAACCAAACAAAGCAAAAATAAGAGATAATACGATATTAGAAAGCGAGCTTAGCAGGTGTAGCACGAGTTGGGAGACGCAGAAGGTGCAGCAGCTAAGGCAAAGATTCAAGAACGTGAGGTGCCAGGCTGCCAGAGAGAGAGAGGCCCGTCGTGGCCTACCTGAGCTCGGGTCGGGTCAAGCAAGCCTAAGTTATTCTGTGCTACTGTGTCCAAGTATGAGTCCAGTCCACAATTGTTGTAAGCCCACAAAACATGGACTAGGACACTTATCCGTTTTAATAATAATAAATCACAAATTTACAACTATATTGTTAAAAAAAAAATAAAAAATTAACATGGGAATCTTTATGAAATAAGCATATTTGATGTCACTTTTACTTTTTAAATCCTTCACTTTTACTTTTATTTTTCTAAACATAAAAAAAAAAATATAAAAAATTATTTTCTAACTCTGACAAGAAACACAATCTAGTAACAATAAATGCAATATTTTTTGGGAAACGATTTTCACAATCCACATTTCTCCATCTGCACTCCTTTATTTTTTTTAAAATATTTTTATTATATTTTATTACTTATATTTCCAGATCCACCCTTATAGTTTTTGACTTGCAAAATATTTTTTATTATTTTTTAAAATTTTTATTGAAGACGTTTTTATTATTTGTTCGTCTAATTAACACGTTAGTCTTCTATATGATTGTCAAACCTTTTCTCTTTCTGCCTCTTTCTATATTCGTAGTGTTTTCTTTCATACCTAATCCATTTTACACTTCATTTCTTAATTTTTCTCTAATTACAAACAATATTTTCATCCTCTATGATTGATGGTAAAAGATTAAAAATGAATGAGCAACACACCATGGATCTCAAATTGCAAAAAATTTTAGATATGGTATATATGCAAAGATGATATGAAAAAAATTTCAGAGTTTAGTCATCCTTCTAACTCGTTTATAGCTATTGATCATGGTGAGTTTTATTACTAAGTTTAATTTTTTCATTGTATTGTGTACTTCAGATAATTTTCATAATAATCTATTGGTGGGTCTCCCTTACAAGTTGCACTTTTCTCGTACTATCTTTCTAACTAATATATGATATAATACTATATATCAATTAATTAGTTGTGGTAATAGTTACTTTTTATCATTAATTGCAGGTAGTGTACGTGACTTTCTTATATACTTATTACAAAGCATTAGTTTTACAAGAATTCATACTAACTTACTACTGTTCTAAGATGATTGTACTAACTGACATTTCATTCTAGAATGCAGTGTTCCGATTAAGTTTAAAGAACTCAATTTTTTAAACTCAGGGGAAAAATAAGGGTGATAACCTAGCCCACGCGCTATAGTGCGCTCCCAGTCTAGCCCACTTTAATGAAACACGTGCAATACGTAACCCATTGAGCTCTTCGTACTGTTTACCGAGTGCTCAACAATTGCCATTATGCAACAGTAACTAGTTGAAACTGCATAAAAATAATACTTATATATATACCTTATGTCTTTTATTATATAAACTTATCAAAAACTAATAAAACCAATATAAAACACAAAATTCAAGCTTATGCAGTCACATTCACCCGCATTATAACGTAAAAATCACTGTTACTAATTGTCATTGTTCGACAATAAATAATTGCTATTATTTGACAGTGGCAATCTGCCCAATTTCAAAAAAAAAAAAAAAACATGTCGAGCGCTCAGCACAAAAAACACAGAACCTATTATAATGTGAGTTTATTTGTCAAAAAGTGGAAAGAGTTATCCTTATGTTCCCCGTCGAAACTCCCCTTATCCAGGCTTCGAGTTTCAATGCGAGCTACTCGATCTTAAAGTTATTGAATCATCCTCTTAATTGCCTCCATGTCGTTGTCCTTGTCACGACCCTCCATTCGAAAACCTCCTTGACCACACCTGTTGTGAGCCATGGAAATCACCTTGACTCCACCACACATCAACTGTACGTGCTATGATACTAATTTGATGGGTGAGGTATCCGAATACAAGCCTGAACAACAAAGATCATAAGACACCAGAAAACAAAAGAACCATTGCACCAACTCTCAAGTTTGCTGCCAAAGCTGGAGTATTTCATTCAATCGTCAGAAAATTCCTTAATACAATACAAACCTTGCTTAAATAACATCTCAACCCTAACAAAAATAGGAAAATATATAAAAGATTAACTAACAAGAAATCAAAAAATAAATTGCAGAAAATTAGGAAAATATGATAGCTAGGATTATTTGCTGACATAATCCTTAAGATGGCTTGGGGCTTCAGACTTTCTCTTGGGCTTGCTTGACTCTTTGGATGCACCTGCATCAGACTCCCCAGATTGGAAAGGAATCGCCCTCGAGTCTAAACTAGTAACCTCGTTCTCTGTATGATAAATTTGCAAGTCAGAAGCATTGAATGTTGTTGAAACCCCAATATCATTAGGGATCATTTTTTTTTATCTCTTCCTTGTCATCATTAGAGTTATTACAATTGCAAACCTTCATACGATCGTATAAGAAAAAAGTCAATTGGTGATCGACAAAACTATTTCGTCTTTAAAAACTGATATTTCATTGCCAAACCATATAGGTCACCAAAATATTTTGTCACTAGTTTTGTTGCCTATAGGGCGTCGCTCATGAAAATTGGCCATGAAAGACGGATTTTGTCGTGGTTTACTTATTGAGACGATATTATGTCACCGAATAACATTATTTCGTCGCCAATGTGTCCATAAGAATTGCGCGAGATTTGAATTTTGGCACCAAACTTTTGTCGCCTATTGTACAAATTTCATCACCAAGTTTCTCGGGGAATGGCGCGAACTACACGTATTTGGCGCAAAGTTTTGTCGCCCATTATATTCATTTTGCTACAAAATGATGGATGTGTCAAAGGCAAGGAAATCAACTTTTGCCGCATATTCCTTTTTTTTTTTTATTACTATTTTTCTTTTGGTATTATTTAATTTTCATTAATCTTTGGATTCATTTAATTATGTTTTAATTTATAAATTAATAGGCATTTTTTATTCACATTATAAACTATAAATGTAATTTATGTAAAAAATAATATGAAATAAAGATAAGATAATTTTAGTTCGGTTTTTTTACAAATCACCCACCTGAACTATACCTTGATTTGCAAGTTACCACCTAAATTAAAAATTGAATCAATTTGCCACTTGAATTAAAAAAAAAATTTACAATGTCATGCCTCCGTCCTATTCCGTCAATATATTCGTTAAAAATAAAGGGTATATTGGTCTTTTCAAGTAAATTTTAAGGGATATTTGGTCTTTTGAATCCTCATGAGATATGTTTAAGAGTGATACTATTCATACCCTAAAATATTCTTCTCATACCCAAAATTTTACTTAGTATATATATATCCACAAATAAAATTTTATAAACTTAAGGGTTTGATTCATGTTTGCAGTGAATGACCCATTTGTGATGAAGGCATGGGGGAAAATATACCTTGAGAACAATGTCATTTTCCTTGCAGGGGCGGGGATGGGTTGGGTTTGCGGGGGTTCGGGGCAGGGAACAGAGGGTGCAGAGGGTGGCTGGTCAGTGGTGGTGGGGTCAGAGGGAAGAGATGAGTGGGGGGGAGGGGTGCGGTGGTGAGTGGGGAGTTGCTGGGTTAATTTTTTCTGTTTTTTCATTTCTTTATTTAATTATTTATTATTTATATATTTAATAATAAAAAACTAATTTAAAAAGACCAAAATACCGTTATTTTTAATAGAAATATTGACAGACTTAGATGGAGGCAGTACATTGCAAATTTTTTTAAATTCAAGTGGCAGATTGATTCAATTTTTAATTTGGGTGATTTGTAAAAAAACCTTTTAGTTCAAATGTAACATATATACAAACTACACAAGCACAAGTGTTTGAACACTTCAAAAGGACTAAAGGATCTAAATATATACATGCCTAGGTGACGTGGAAAGAGAGAGTCAATCAAAAGAAATGAGGTTTATTTTTTAGGGGAAAAGTGAAAAAATAAGAAAAACTTATGGAAAAAGGAAAAAAAAATGAGGGAAATACATTTTGGGAGCCAAAATTTCACTTCAATCTCAATAATACACCATCAACACAAAAAGAATAGGCGACCAAACATTTTGTCACCCTAAGGTTTAGTCAATGTGCGCTTTATGCCACATAGACACACCATGAAATGAGTGACATAATCTACATTTTATCAATTACTTATTTGAAGAAGGCTCGCGAGGTTGAAACAAAACAATAGCTGCTATAAAAGAAAAACCTATTTTTGTATCCTTCACATCACTCAAAAAGAAAGCAATCGAAATACAGATGAGATCAAAAAGGTCGCATCACGAAATGTTTTGGTGGAATCAACCAAGCACCAAGACACAAGAAGTCAACATTTTGTTCCATTTTTGGTAAAATAATAAAGGATACTTTTGTAAAAAGGCCTCGTTTTTCAGCTTTTAAGAAATTCCCGCCCAATAATCTATAGGCGAAGAAATATTCGGTGGCCGCCCAATAATCTATAGGCGAAGAAATATTCGGTGGCCAGATTTTATTAGTTTCTTCACCAATGAGTTTACAAATTAGTTTTCCAAACATAAAATCATAGACAACGAAATAGATATTTGGTCGTCAATTGCAACTATAGGCGATGCAATTTACGTCGATCACCCAAAAAGTCATTACTAAAATGTGGTTTTTCTGAGGATGAGAAAGAGTGATGTAGTTATGGAGTTCATTGTTCGAACCACGCATGGTGTCAGTTATAGAGTTCTTTGTTCGAACGCCGGCCACCCAACATCAATCGTGCTATGATACCAAATATTGATGTGCTCTGACACAAGATGATGCAGAACAGATGGCAGAGAAGTTTATGCAACAGCTTGATCGTGGCAAACCCAAGAAATTTGGGAAATGATTTCTACTAGTCGGAGGGTTTGGCTCTGAAAGTGGCACTAAAGCATATCGTTTCGAAGGGAATCGCGAGACGAGTCAAACTCATCACTAAGCTATGACGTATGGGCTTTTTCGGCCTTCTGAGATCGTTTCGGGCCTCAAAACTGCGTTCTAAACTTTTAGACATTTTATTTATTTTCGTTTATATTTTATTTGGGTTTGTAATTACCTGTGAGCCTTAATTATATGGTTGTTTGCGCCCTAGGGTTACGTTAACTTAAACAATTTTTACAATTGCTAGCCGAATTATCTATTATTATTTTTATCAAACTAATTGTTGAGGTTTTTTCTCAATTTCCTGGTGGATTCCAGGCTTCTTGTTCTTTTAGGTTTACGATTGTAAACCTTTGGTTGATTGTGCTGCATCATAAGAGTAAATGATAAGACACTCTAACCAATGGCTAAAATAGTTGTTGTATTTTTCAATTAATTATCTATAATGTTTAAAAGACATGGCTTAAATAGCCTAAGGTGTAGCAACCCAAATTTTTCATCTTATCTTGTGTTGACACATGTTTTTCAAATTCTTTTGCAAGTTAAAGTTTGAGTTTTCTTTAAACGAAATAATGTCTCATTTTTCTTTTGTGAAGGTAACTTGTAACAACAAATTATAAGATTTATTAATTTACCGTCATAATAAGTAAATATTTTGCAATGGCATACCATCACCATCATAAGATTTATTACATTGCGACAGCATATTATCACCGTCGTATGTCCTTATGCCAATTGACATTATCATATGAATTTTCAACCTACGTTCATGACGGTGAAGCACGTTGTTATATAAACAAATTACTAAATTTCCTAATTGATAGATGTTGAAACAAAAAGATTATGAATTGAGGAAAAGGCTACCTTATAAAAGGCTTTATAAATGTCTTTAGATGAAGACAAAGGTGAATACTAGTTATCAGGATTTTGCAACAACAATTTATCGTCATAATAAGTGAATATTTTGTGATGGCATACTATTACCATCGTAATATTGAATACATTGCGACATCATACTATCACCGTTGTATGTCTTTATGTTATGCTGCAAAATGTTTAAAAGATATAAATATCAGTTTAAATGTAACTGATGTGATAAATTTTCTAATATCATTTTTTTTTCAAAAACTATTATGAAAACTATTATTCATATCGCTAGAATTTCCAATACGATATCTTATATTTGACAATTTAACTAACCAATCTTTAAAACCGATATATAATATACCAATTGATGTGTAAGTTAATGAAAGGGCAAAAACACGCTAAAGTTCACTAACTTAAAAAATATTTAAGAAACTTGAGATTAAGGGTGGAATCGGTTAATTCGGTAACCGAAGCGAAAGCCCACAACCGAACATTGTCCGATTTTGATCGGAATGCCAAAGTTGACACTGATATCGATCCAAAGCAGTTGGTTTATCGACGATCTAAATTATAATTGGTATCGATGTGAATATAATTGGTACCAACCACCCGGTTGATATCGTCGTACCGATACCAATCATAATTCACAAACCATTTGGTCCATTTTACAAAGAAACATAGAATAAAAACAATAAAGCCATAATAGATGACAATGTTGTTCGTCTCCCCTAGAAGTTCATGCACAATATTTTCTGCATCCAACACAAAACGAGCAGACCTCTTGCCTTTGAGGTAGAAAGCCTTTGCACATGCAGTTTCCATACTTATTGAAAAATAAAGAATAGTTTTTGAGAAAAAAAATTGGGTAATCCAGATAAAGTTAAAGAACTTAATAAAGAACAGAGAGAGAAAGAGAGAGAGAGAGCACCTGCGGCGGTGGAAAACTAAAGAAAAAGAAAGCAGAAAATGAGGGAGATAAGTTGAGAGTAACCTAAAATATTAAATTTATCAGCTAGTTTTTGTATAAATATATTTATTGGGACAAGAAACTTACAAGAGCTTACTGGTTCCGTGGATAAGGCATTGCTTTCTTCTAGTTCTTGTGTTTGAACCATAGGAATGACACTTGTTCACCCTTTTTTTATATTTTATTTTTATATTTATTGAGAACACATTATTTCATTTATGGTCGGTTCAGTTCGGTTATACCGGGAAAATGAAAGCTTCAAACCGCTGCCGAACTAGACATCACTGGTTCGATTTCTTATCCATTAACTCATATAAATTGAAAATAACCAGACCGATTAGTTTAGTCCGTTTCAAAAACCGGTTTGCGATTTAAAAATCCCACCCCTAGTTATGACATTCTATAACTCCTATTCTCTCTATATTTTTTTATTGATTTATTTTTTTATTATGTCATTTTAATTACAATTGTACCCTCATTTTATTAGATTGTTTTTGTTTAACAAAAGTAATTTTGGTGAAGACTGGAACCCTAAATTATATAAGCGCCTCTTGCATGCAGATTGGCTCAGTCGACTTAGTGCGTGAAACTACCTATCAAGTTTAGATTATTCAACATAGTCTTCTCACTGCTCAAAGCCGTCAAAAAATTCAGTTATACTGATAGAAGGATAACACATTAACATGTGAGGAAGACAATCATTTATTCCTTAGAGTTACGTCACACTACGGTGTTAGGAGATATGGTCGGAAGTGCAATTTGTCACCTCGCTGCATTGGACCATTTGAGATTTTGGAAAGAGTTGGTGAAGTGGCTTACCACTTAACACTCCCTCTCCAACTCACTTGAGTTCATAATATCTTTCATGTGTCTATGCTTCGCAAATAAAAGCTCAACCCATCACATCTATTAAATTGCGAGGATTTGGATATCTTAGAAAAAGTTTCATTTGATGATGGAGCGATACAAATTTTTGACTCACGAGGCCAAGTACTTTGTGAAAAAATCCGTTATAGTCAAAGTGTTAAGGAGGTATTGTGGAGTAGAAGGGGCTACTTGGAAGAAATAGGTTACCATGCAAAATAGATACCTTGATTCCCTTCCTGTCATGGACAAATTAAAGTACTCTTGAGATATTCTTTTATTGTGAAACTAATTCTTTGAGTACTATTTGTACATGGGTTGAGAGATTGATTTTATTACAATAAATCATGTATAGTTATCTAAAGAATTAGTTGAATTAACTTTGATTTGAAGTAGAGTAATTGATGAAAATATTATTGAGAGGGAAAATAAAAAAAGATGTGGATCATGATTTGGATTTAGAAGGGGTTATATATGGCCGGTGAATTATTTAAGAAGGGATTGTGTCTCCCAAAGATGAAAGATCCAAATTAAATATGTTTAGACTCTGCTTGGGCAGTGTACTCGGTGGCTAAAATTTGAGGCGGTTGCCATAACCAATGAATAGAGCTTGTGAATACGACAGTGGGCACTAACCAAGGAAATGAAAATATCGCTTATATGCTTACAATGACTTGAAAAATGCATTAGTGTGGAAAGGAAAATTTTATTTACTTAAAATTTGAATTTTCTAGAAAAAAAAGGTGTTTGGAGTTCAAGTTATTTTAGTTGTAGTCAAGTTAAGTATCTTTTTTAGATCAGTGTATTGTATTTGATTCAAACACTTGAAATTATTTCCTAACTTTTTAAAAGGGAAGGATCCCTAACACCTTGTTTTAACGAAATTTTTGGCACAACTTTTGAACCCTCGGATTATATGGTTTGAATGGCTTAGATTTAGTTTGATGTGGCAAACTATTTTCTTTCTCTTAAACTACTTACATATTGACAATGAGAAAAACTTACATATCACTGGTGCATACACTTATGTGTCTATCTCTCTCATCATATGCTAGTTGCCAGGTCACGTGAAAGTTGTACTCCATTGAAAATTATAATCTAACAACTTTTTAATTAAAATGTTCATTCTCTCTCCTCTCTCTTATCTTTGAGGATGATAGCACTTGAATCCTTTATGAGATGGAGAGTCTCCCACAAATACACACTTTAATGCACGTTTGTTGTTGGACATAAAACATATCATCTTTTTATACACTAACTCTTTAACTTAGCTTGCAAGAACTTGAAATTTTTGTATGTTTTTATGTGTCTTTCTATTTTTTAGGTTTAGGAAGCAAAAGTGAGGAATTGAGCTGAATAGATGTAATTTGGAGAAGAAACAGGCTATAAAAATAAGGATAAAATAAAATTGGGCCTAGACAGCAGCATAAGCCTTGAATCCAAGCTTATGTCGTTGCCTAGAGTCTCACAAAGGCCACAAGACGGTGCAGCCTATCAAAAGAGGCGCAAACCATTAAGAGTTGAAGAACACCAAGTCCACCATGCAAGGCCCTTGCGTGCACTCAAGGCAGCAAGCACAAGGCTTGTGTTGCCGGCCCAAACTCACACATGCAAGCCGCACAAAGAGCATAAGGGCAACCCGCGTGCACTCAAAAGGGAAGCACAAGGCTTGCGGAAGCCTACCAAGGCCATTACCGTTGTGCACGCAAGGCATCCAAGGGTTTCACGCAAAACCCTACCCCCCTTCTATGGGCTTTGACTTCGGCCCCAAGCAAGCCTAGAGCTTCCAGATCCTTCATATGCTCCTATAAATATACTCATACCTCTCACAATTCATTCATTCAGAGTTGAAAGTTCAAAGCTAGAGAGTTGAGAGAGAGAGAGAGGAGAGAAGAGAGAAAGAAGAGAAGGAAAGAGAGGGAGCAGCCTAGCCGCCCAAGCTGCCGGCCTCCTTAAGGAGCCTAATAGTCGTCACCCTTACCGTCGCCACTGTTGCCTCCTTGCCGCCGGTCCTCCATCTTGGTTTCTTTTGTTCTTCCTTTATTTTAGCTGTTTTTGTGAATTCTTTTGATGTTTTGTGAACATGATTTGTTTTAATATAGTTTTCCTTTTATGTTTTTCATCATGTGTTAGTTAAATTGCCATGTTAGAGTGAAGATGAAACCCTAATCAAGATTAAACCATAAATAGTGGCAGAAAAAGATCACGCATGCATAACAATAGATTGCTTGGTGTTAAATTCTTAATCTCTACATAAACGTCGTGTTAGTTGTTTGCCTCTTAGGCCTGATCATCCTAAGTTATATGCATCTAGCAAACATTTGAGGATTGGTGTGAAATATATTATCAAAGACATTTTTCTCACAAGCTCTACATGATCTTCTCGTAAGCTCTACATGATCTTCACGCAAGATCATGAGATTAAGTTTTGTGGACTTATAAAGGACACGATCGCGTATGGTTTGCATGTTTTATCGTTTTATAAAACTTAATGACTCTATGCATGGTTAACACTTCTACGTAGCTGACTAGCCAAAGGGAGAACATGTATAATTAACTACTTAGGTAGAGGAAATAATCAAAGTTCTAAGTTCATATATGCTTAAGGCAATACAATCTGTTAATGACAATTGCCACTAGTAACTAATCAAACCTAGCAGGTAGTAAAAACTTTAATACTAGGTATTTTAAGTATACCTCATGGTACCCTTAATGGTAGTATTTCTAAGATTACGGTGTTATCAATCTATTTACTTTTTATGCACTTAGGTTAGGTTTCACTTCTCAACCCTTCTAGTATTGACTTATTGGAATTTTACTGTCCAATTAACATGAGTCTCAATGACCTCCAAGCTCATCATGTTTCTTCTCTTAGATATCCATGGACGCATTTATTCACTTACACGATGATCCTAGAGTTCCAGTGTAGTGAATAATGCTTATGCCCTATTAATGTGTAATACACATTAATTGAAATATCTCTCGAGTTAGTTCAACCAATTATCATTGGTTTTAGGGCATATTTCCAACACTCTCTTGTAGGGCCCACACTTTCAACAACCTCTTTCTTCTCTCTCTTCCCCCAACCAATCAACTCTTACCAACCAACACCAATTTTCTCTTTCCTCACATGATTTTTCTAATGTGGGGCCACAAGTTTCTTGACATCTACAATAGCATTTGCTATATTTTCCACTATATATAGTTGAAAATATAGCTTTAGCATAACAAATGCTAAATATATTCATGCCATTGTAGTGAGTTTTTTTTTATCAATTCCACCATGTATGGCTTTTAGCATAGCATTTAGCCCTATCATTGTATATGCTATTAGTACAATCCAATTTATCAGGACTAATTGGCGAAGAGATATCATGATTCAAAAGTGGTGGAAGAGAAGAATCAACCACAACCCTCCACTTCTTAGACTAGTACCTACCCATCATCGAAAGAGCCGCCCATGCATGATGAAAGACTAAGGAAAAACAAGCAACATAACCCACAAACACGAACCAGTACAGTACCAAGCGCTCGTTAGGCACTAGCGTATGATGGGTAATAGAGAAAATTGATGACCTCTTGTAGCACAACGGAGAAACAAACGCCAAGAGCAATGCAAGATACATAATTTTCTGAAAAAAATTCTTCAAAACCAAAGGTAATTAGGGTAGGGTAAAAGTATAGTATGTAGGGTACTCCAAAAACCAAGATCAAAGGCCCAAGGTTAAAAACCTAAGTTCTAATACCAAGTCAAAATCTAGGTTTAGGAAAAATAATTCAATCACTTTCTTCTTCCCAAAATGGGGTATATATAGAGTTTACAACAGTATATCCTTATGTGACAAGGAATACAATAACGAAACATAATACATACAATGAAGAAAGCTAATACAACAAGTACAAGTAATTGTAATTCTAATAAAGGTGGTACTCACTTAACATTTAGTTGTTGTTTTACCTTTACATCCTTAATTAATATTTATTTTTTTTAAGGGGGTTAGCTTTGAATGTTTAACTTTACTCTCCATTCTCCCATTATATATATATATAGATAAAAAATAATCTAGAGACATAAGAGATTTTTTTATACACCACATCAATATTTTTAAAATTTTCAAAGTTATAACTAAAGTATGAAAAATAATTTTTTACAAAATATTGAGGTAGGCTTTCCTTTTAGTAAAACAATTTTTACCTTTTGAAAAATTGTGATTAGTAAATTGTTCACTAAAAATATAATTAATTTTGTATAAGGGGATTTTCATAATTAATTAAATTGGTTTTAATTTGGATTTGCCAATCACGTTTATGGGAATTAGAGGTTTAGAGGTTTATTTTCATTTTGATTCTTGACAATTAGTAAACATGTTAATAGAAAAGTCTCTAATTCTGATTTGTGCTTATTCTAATTCATCCTCACTAACGTAAGGTGAACAACAAGGAAAAAATTCACTGTCTCAACCTTAATGAGAAATAAGTAGGGAACATAAATAGGGAGTAAGAAGTGAATTGGTAAACTTGATCGAATTCATTCTGATCTCTTAGCAGAGTACAAGACTTTACTTATAGGAATATAGATTCATCCCCCCTAACTTAAGACTTAAATATAATTACTACCCCCAAATAGTGAATTCTATAAACCATCAAAATACCTATCAAAATACCATTTATTATTAATTATACTTATCTAGTCATAAGTTCTACATCAGTCCCCTTCTCTTAAGAAAAACTCGCCCTTAAGTTGACACATGGTAACTTCACAGCCATGATACTCAAACAAATCCTTCACATTGAATGTCTTTGAAATTGCAAGGTTAGTAGGAAAATCAATTAATTAACAACGTAGGCATTGTTATTGATTTTCTGAAGTATCTTAACTGGACCAATCTTCTTTTGCTTCAACTTATTGTATGTACTTGTAGGAAAACGCTCATTTTGAAGGTAGACCATGACTTCATCACCTTCTTTGAAAACTTTAAGATGCCTATGCTTATCAATCTGTGATTTGTATTGAGCATTAGAAGCCTTTATGGCCTGCTTAGGCCCCGTTTGGTATTGCTTTTTTAGACTTAAAATCACTTATTTTGACAATTTTGGACCCAAGCCTGTTTGGTTAAGAAATGAAAATCAGTTTTTTTTCAATTTTGGACCCATTGGTAGAGATTTTAAAAAGCTACCCAGGGGATGCTTTTAGAAATCACGTTGAAAATAATCAGGCTGGAACCGGTTCCTTGGTTTAATGAAACTTTTGGAATGCCTAAAATGTCCTTATCAATTAAAACAATTTACAAGTCATATATATATATATCCTTATGTTCGCGTGATCTCTTCAATCCAAGGCGCGCAGTTCTTCTCTTCTTCTTGTAAGATTTCCTAATGAACTTATCATTAATGGATTAGGATTCTACAAGGCTCCATAACTTACAGTCCAAGAATGAACAATACTAAGTCAATCTTGATATCCTTATTGGTTTCTGATTCAATAAGCATAAAGAGCCTGATTAGTAAGGTAATTGAATCCTTATAGGACATGGTTAAGGTGTTCTTTAACAGCTGTGTATGTTTAGATAAGAGGCATGAGTTGCACCTTTATGGGAGGACTCTTATCTAACCAACACATATAAAAGGAACTAGTCCCTGCTCTCATAGTCACGTTTTTGCACAAGAACTCAGTCCTATATTGAGCTGCAATTAAGGAGACTTCAGAGAGGAGAAGACTAGCAGTGCTTATCGATGGCTTCTTGTATGTATTTTCTGTTTGTATAGGTTTAGTTTTTTCTTGACTGTAAATTGGTTTCTTGATGCTTGTGGTATATTTCTAACATTTGGTATCAGAGCAACACACAAACATTCTGAAATCATCTAGTTATTCCTTATGATTAATCTAACATGCATATACTTGAAAGATGTCTTACTGCCTGCATAAAGTAAATATTTGAACCTAATATTATATTAGTCTTGAATTGCTAGAACTTTTGATTATATGGAATTGATATGCATAATATTGGAACTGTGATATTACTTTTCGATTCTGGGAATCTTGCTGCCTTAGTTCTATATGTGCAATATTAATATATATGATTCTTGCTTTACAATCTCTAATAGATTTCGGTTGTTGACTGAATTTCATATGCTAGATTATTGTCTTTAAGTTTCAGCAACTATCAGACACGTTTTCAGGTTCAAAATAAGGTTTTGTAACACAAGGCAAATTATGTGATCTTAGAACAAATCTAGAAATCTAATAATT
Source organism: Dryas drummondii (assembly GCA_003254865.1). Classification (NCBI taxonomy): domain Eukaryota; kingdom Viridiplantae; phylum Streptophyta; class Magnoliopsida; order Rosales; family Rosaceae; genus Dryas; species Dryas drummondii. The sequence goes on from QANW01003660.1 coordinate 678,816, forward strand.
TGTTTTACCAAAGTAATAATTTTATTAAAATTTCTAGATTAAAGAATAAAGATCAGATTGTAATTTATTCTTGATTAAATAAATGGTTCTCTCAAAGGAGGTTTAAACATTTACTTGATTGAGAATATAATTAGCATATTACAGTTAAGGCAAAACATGTATTTCCTTTATAAATCTTTGCTACTGCCTAAAGGTGTTGAAAGTTTTATGATGACAGACATGTTGTGTCGAGATTGGTTATATGGTTTCTTTCTTTTCTTTGTGTTCTCTGCCCAAAGGTGAGACTCAATGACAGTTTTAAGGAAAATATGGGATTTTATGGTTGGTTTTTCGATTTCAAGGTCATTAAACTTGGTTTTCACTTTTCTGCAGCATCTGTTTTTAACTTTGCTAATATAGAACCACTCAATGGTACAAACTTTAAGAAATGGAAACAAGATCTTGAGATCTACCTAGGCCTCTCTGAGATGGATTTAGCCTTAAGGGAAGACTGCCCCTTGATAGCTGAAGATAGTGCTCCAGAGCTGAAAGTCAAATTTGAGAAATGGCAAAGATCGAATAGAATGTCTTTACTTATAATGAAAAGGACCATGAGTGAAACTATTGGAGGAGGTATTTCAGAATCTGAGGTTGCTAAAGTTTTTATGCAATCCATTACTGAAAAGTTTATGGAATTTGACAAGGCAGAGACTAGGAACCTTTTGCATATGTTCACTAACATGAAGTTTGATGGTGCTGGAAGTGTTAGAGAATTCATTATGAAGATGGTTGATGTTGCTGCTAGACTGACAAGCTTAGACATGCCAATTTCTGATGGCTATTTGGTGTGGACTGCACTGAAAGGGATAAGTGGACAGTGAATGAGCTGATTGGTTACTGTGTTCTGGAGGAAGAAAGGCTAAAAAAGGAGAATGAGCACACTGTTAATCTAATGGTGAACCCAAATTCCAAAAGGAATTTAGACAAAAGTGCAAAACTTGGACCTAAGCAAGATCAAAACACCAATCATACTGCCAAAGTCTCCAACTTTAACAATCCTACTCCACAGAACCTTAGAGTCAACAATACCACAGTTTTTAAATGCTATTTTTGTAATCAAGAGGGTTACATGAAGAGGAACTGTAACAAGTACAAGAAGTGGAAAGCTAAGAAAGGTATAGATATTTACACTATCCTAGAATCCAATTTAGTTAACATACTTGTTTTTTCTTGGTGGATAGACACTGCCTCACCTGTGCACATTGCCAATTCCTTGCAGGGGCTGGAAAGAAGGAGAATCCCAAGTAAAGAAGAATCAAGGCTCTGCGTTGGCAATGGAGCACCAGTAGAAGTACAAGCTATAGGAACCATTAGGCTTAGGTTGGAAGTAGGTTTCATTTTGGAATTAGAAAATGTCTTAGTTGTGCCTCTAGAAGGAGGAATTTAGTTTCACTTTCGAAATTGATTAAGTGTGGTTTGACTTCAAGTATTGATATTAATAAATTTTCCTTGTTTGAAAATTCTATTTACATTGGTTGTGCTGTGCTTAAGGATGATTATTGGAGATTGCAATGTTCTTTACTTGAATGAAACTTTCTTGGTTGAAAACAATGTAGGAACTAAGAGAAATAAGTTCAATATTAATTCATCCATGCTCTGGCATAAATGTTTAGGCCACATTTCACAAGTGAGATTGCAAAAACTAGTGCAAGACAACCTACTGCCAACCCTTGACTTCAACGATTTCCAAACCTGTGTAGAGTGTATTAAAGGCAAAATGACTAACACCAGTAAGAAAGACTCAACTAGAAGTGCACAAACCTTAGAAATCATTCACACTAACATTTGTGGCCCCTTCCCTATTCACACAATCTGTGGAAACAAGTATTTCATCACTTTCATTGATGATTACTCAAGATACTGCTTTATCTACCTAATTTTAGAAAAATCACAAGCACTCGAATTTTTTAAAATTTTTAAAACTGAGGTAGAACACCAACTAGAAAAGACTATTAAGGTAGTAAGGTCAGATCGTGGGGGGGAGTTCTATGGCAGATATCATGAAAAGGGTCAAAACAAAAGTCCATTTGCACTTTATCTTGAATCTTGTGAAATTATAGCCCAATACACCACCCCTGGAACCCCACAGCAGAATGGTGTTGCTGAAAGGAAGAATCGAACCTTACTTAACATGGTAAGAAGCATGATGAGTGGCTGCACTTTGCCTAAATTTTTATGGGGGGAAGCATTGAAGACTGCTAACTATATTTGCAATCGAGTGCCTAGCAAATCTGTCTCTAAGACACCATATGAACTTTGGACTACCAAGAAACCTAGTTTAATGCATTTGCTTGTTTGGGGCTGTCAAGCAGAGGCAAAGGTTTATAATCCTCAACTTGGTAAGCTAGATCCTAAGACTATCAGTGGTTATTTTATTGGTTTTCCAGACAAATCAAAAGGTTATAAGTTCTATTGCCCTCATCACCATACCAAAATTTTGGAAACCAACAAAGCTAAATTTATTGAGGAGGGTGAGCCACGGCAAAGTGAGGAAAATCTGGACTCTTTTCTTGAAGAAATGGTAGAAGAAGCTGTAAAAGAGCCGAACACTGTCACTAGTTCATCATTTGATCCCTTGACCATCTCGGATCAATCCTTTCCATTTCAAGCTCAAGGTGAAAATCTTGAAAATCTTGAAATAACTAACATTCAGAACCAAGGTGACCAAGGATCTCAACTTGCCAATGCTCATACTGATCAAGCTGCAGATGTTGTACCTAGGAGACAATCTCAAAGACAAAAGAAGCCTGCAATTTCTGAAGACTATGTTGTTTACTTGCAGGAAACATATTATAACATTGGGGAAGATGAGAATGACCTTCTAACCTACAAGGAAGCTGTAAATAGTGTTAATGCAAGCAGTTGGCTAGAAGCTATGCAGTTAGAACTTCAGTCAATGAGTAACAATTCAGTCTGGGAGTTGGTTGATCTACCTGAAGGCTTGAAACCTATAGGCTGCAAATGAGTGTTTAAAACCAAAAGGGGTGCATATGGGAAAATCGAAAGACATAAGGCTAGGTTAGTAGCAAAATGGTTCACACAAAAATATGGCACTGACTATAACGAGACATTCTCACCAGTCTCCACTAAGAACTCCTTTAGAGTGATCATGGCTTTGGTAGCCTATTTCAATCTTGAGTTGCATCAAATGGACGTAAAGACTGCTTTCCTTAATGGAAATCTAAAAGAAGACATTTACATGACACAACCTGAGGGTTTTATAGCTCCAGGCTGTGAGAATCAAGTTTGTAAACTCCAAAAGTCCATTTATGGACTGAAGCAGGCTTCTAGGCAATGGTATCTCAAGTTCGATGCTGTTATTACATCTTTTGGATTTACAGAGAATAAACTTGATGAATGTATCTATCTTAAGGTAAGTGGGAGCAGATTTATCTTCTTGGTCTTATATGTGGATGATATCTTGTTGGCTAGCAGTGACTTGAACTTACTCATAGAAACCAAAGGTTTTCTGTCTAAGGAATTTGAAATGAAAGATTTGGGAGAGGCTGGTTTTGTACTTGGTATTGAAATTAAAAGAGATAGAGAAAAAGGTCTTTTAGGCTTGTCACAAAGAAATTATATTGACAGGGTGTTGAAAAGATTTTTTATGGCAGATTGCTCACCTGGAGAAGTACCAATGCAAAAAAGGTGACATGTTTCATAAAGGTCAATGTCCTAGAAACAATTTGGAGAAGGACAAAATGAAAGATAAGCCTTATGCTTCCTTAGTAGGCAGTCTGATGTATGCGATGGTCTGTACTAGACCAGACTTTAGTTATGCAGTAGGAATCTTAGGCAAATATCAAACAAATCCTGGTTTGGTACACTGGAGTGCAGGCAAGAAAGTGCTGAGATACCTGCAGAAAACCGAAGACTATATGCTAGTTTATAAGAGAACAAGTCAGCTAGAAATGATTGGCTACTCGGATTCTGACTTTTCTAGAAGTAAAGAAGAGGGGAAATCAACTTCTAGGTACTTATTTATGTTAGCAGGTGGTGCAATAACTTGGAGAAGTGGAAAACAAACTCTAACAACAACCTCAACTATGCAGGCAGAGTTTGCAACACTATATGAAGCTGGGACTCAAGCAGTCTGGTTGAGAAATTTTATCCAAGCAGCTCAAGTGATGGATTCTGCAGCAAACCCAATGACACTTTATTGTGATAATGAAGCTGCAGTTTTCTTTGCCAAGAATAACAGAAGGTCAACTAAGTTAAGACATATTGATCCTAAGTTTTTTTGGCTAAGAGATAAGGTCAGAGATGGAGAGATTCATGTGGAAAACATTGACACTCACAACATGTTGGCAGATTCGTTTACTAAAGCCATGCCTATAGGAGTTTTTAAAGAACATGTTTCTAGAATGGGAGTCTTAGAGTCTTTTGATGTTGTAGACTAGTGGGAGTTTGCTATTTATTTTCAAACATTGTTTTGATAATTTTCGAGCTTTGGTTTATAAACTCATTGGTTAGTTGGAATTTATAAAAGTGATGTTAAGTGCATTTACAGATACAACATCATTAGCCAACTTACTGTTTGGTCTCGATTATTTTTAAAATATTCTTGTTGTCTCTGTTTTCACATTGTGATTTTAATACAACTTGTTATTATTAAGTAATGATTATGGAATATAGTTTCTTTTGAGACTAACAGGCTTTATTAAAGCATTTCAAGAAGATTCTTCTGAATCGTTAAAGTTGACTGATGTGTTTTCAAGTATTGAATCACTAAGGATCAACACATTGTTTCATGTTCATACAGGTGGTTAGTGACATTACTCAATTTTCTTTGGTGGTCATAGGATACTTGCTTTTTCTGTACTGCAAGACTTTTCTATGGTTCCTTGTAAATCAGTAGTTGATCAAATCACATTGCAGGTTTTTGACTTGTATTGTTTAAGTGATCACAAAGGATTTTTGGACAGTATTTTATGGTGTTATTGTAAGACATTGGTGATAAGTTCAAGTAGGAGAATGTAAGATTTCCTAATGAACTTATCATTAATGGATTAGGATTCTACAAGGCTCCATAACTTATAGTCCAAGAATGAACAATACTAAGTCAATCCTGATATCCTTATTGGTTTCTGATTCAATAAGCATAAAGGGCCTGATTAGTAAGGTAATTGAATCCTTATAGGACATGGTTAAGGTGTTCTTTGACAGCTATGTATGTTTAGATAAAAGGCATGAGTTGCACCTTTATGGGAGGACTCTTATCTAACCAACACATATAAAAGGAACTAGTCCCTGCTCTCATAGTCACGTTTTTGCACAAGAACTCAGTCCCATATTGGGCTGCAATTAAGGAAGACTTCAGAGACAAGACTAGCAGTGCTTATCGATGGCTTCTTGTATGTATTTTCTGTCTGTATAGGTTTAGTTTTTTCTTGACTGTAGATTGGTTTCTTGATGCTTGTGGTATATTTCTAACACTTCTTTCTTTTTGGTGGGATTCTACACTCTAGAAGCAGAAAAACCCGGGTATGTATTATATTTTTTAATTAATCTTTCGTGCTATTTAATCTTAGGGTTTTATATTTTATCTTCTGTTCTCTTCAAAATCACTTGCTCTGTTCTTATCTTCTCTCACAAACCCACTGCATTAATCGTTCCTTAAATTCTAAATTTGGAAATCCTATTAACAATTTTGTATTTTGTTTGGATTTAATTTTTGTGTTCTTGAGTGGTTTTTTTTTTATGCAATCGTTTGTTTGGTTAACAAGTTGAAAATCAGTAGTTCAGATTATCTATTATTCTATTTGGATATGAAGCTTTCCTTATATTTGAAAATCTTGGCATTTTGTTTTTTCCACACAGACCACATACGCTTCAAGATATTCTCATTTTCGGAACTTCTGAAGAGTAGCACAAGCCCAACACATCAAAGTAGCTTTTATGCAACTTTTTGGCTTCCTTATTTTTGTCTTTTTGGGCAGTAGTCCTTAATAGTTATCTCTCAAATTTGTGTGTGTGTGTGTATGTGTGTGAGTGAGAGAGAGAGAGAGAGAGACATACAAACCATCAACAAAGAGGAGGACAGAGAGCTAGGCTTGTGAAAGTCAGGAGGTGTATGTTTTAAGTTGTAGAGATATAAGTGTTGATTAATCTATTGGGGTAAAACCCAGATTTAAATGAATTGTAGACAACACTATATATCTTAATCATTAGTGGTGGACATGGTGATTCCTCATCTTCCACTTTCTTTTTCTCTGTTAGTTTATTGTTTGATTTGATTGAAGTTTGATTGAATTCATTGAGAATTCTAAGAGAGAGAATCACTGGTGCGATACTCACTGGTGGAAAAAACAAAAGTAATGACAAGCTTACAAAATTATTGTAATATAAAGAAGTAAAATGTCAATGGAAAAATTGCATAAATTATATTTCAGTTATGAATTTTTTCCTCGGTGACAACTAGATATGTATGATTATCCCAGAACTAGAATGTTAATTAAGCATATATGTTAAACTAAGTGATAAGTTGGACGCCACATAAATTGTAGCAAGTTTGATTTTGGCTTATTCCTGGTACAGTAGTTTCCAGCCTTCATGCACAAAAGTACAGGCTCAAATATTCAAACTAGCCAATTTATATGAGAAATGCCAAAGAATATGAGTGGATCATATTTACCACTACTGTTTACTGAGGCCCTTATGACAGTTATGCATCTTAATCAAATCTCTTTAGGAAAGTCATGATATTTTATACAACCAAAAATAGATATATATTTAAAATTTGGCCGTAGAATAAACAAAGATTGAAATTCTTAATCTTGCTTGAAATTCTTATTGGGACTGAGTTTAATTTTGTAAAATTCAGAAAAGAGGAAGAAGATGAATAGTGCTAAGGTGTGTGTGAGTGCGTGAGTGCGTGAAGACTAGCTGAAATGATAAAGCACATGTCCTGAACAGATTGACTCAATGAAAGAACCAGTTTATATGCTTGGCACATGCATGTTTAAAAAACAGGAAATGAGCTTTAAATGGAATGAGCTTTAAATAACAAATCACGAAATGGCCCACTAAAGTGACACAATTATTTAAGTGTTAAAACTGCATGTGCAATCCACATGTGAAGAAAATTGTTCTTATGATCAGTGAGTGACTAGTCAAATAGACACAAAACTATTTTTCATGAAATGCATGAAGTGTCTTATACCTTAAGGCCTTTTTCCTTTCAGTTTCAGTCTTGATTTTTTCAACACAAGTGTTCTTGATTCTTAATTCTAGCCTAGAGTTTGTGAGTGAATAATTAAGAAATAAATACAATGATTTTGACAAGGAACAGCCAATACAGAATCCTATAAACTAACACCAGCTAAGAGAGAACCAATCCTTTGTCAATAGTAGTCAGGTCAAGAGGAAGACAAGCCTACCAAGTGGTACATTTACTAAGATAGACAAGGTCAAACAATGCTCTAGAAAGGAAGTAGAACAAGAGATTCAAGAAGGTGATGAACAAGGTGCTCAAGTCTTTGAAGTTCAACCAGAAGCCACTTAATCAGGTGTAGTCACCGAAAATGCTCAACAAGCACCTATTGAACCTAAAATAGCAATCCCTGAACAAGCCTTTGGTGTAGACACTGATCTTCCTAGTGACTTTTTTGATGAAGACTACGGGTCGGATGAAGATCATGAGACATTCAGGAGGTTTATTGATGAAAATTGCGATGTGCATGATACTAAAGCCCCAAGTACTGAAAATGGGGGGAAAACATAGAAAGGAGAGCCTGCAAAGATGTTTATCTTCAAAGATCAACAGAGACTTAGGTATTGATGAGCTACAAGATGAGGAAGAAGCTTATAACACAGAAGAGTTAGATAGCGATCATGGTTCTAATGATGAGGGTTCAAAGCGTAAAAGATGGTCTGAGTTCAATCCTGATACAAATATGCAGGATCCAAAGTTTGTGCTTGGAATGAAGTTCAAGGACGCAGTTGTGTTCAAAAAAGCTATTAGGATGTACTTTATTAAGAATATATTTGGGAATATCAGATTCACCAAGAATGAGCCATGGAAAGTATATGTTATCTGTGAGAAAGATTATCCTTGGAAAATTAGGGCTAGGAAGATGTATAGGGAGGAGACTCTGCAAATTAAGAAGCTGAACTCAACACATACATGTTCAATTGAACATGACAATAAAAATGTGTTCGGTAGATGAATTATTGAAATGCATGTTGAGAAGATAAAGATTAGCTCTACATGGCCTGTGGAATCATTTTTGCAGACCATTGAGCATGAGTGGAATGTGAATGTTTCCAAAATGAGAGTCTACAGAGCATTTAAGCAGGCTCAAAAAATCATAGAGGGTACTTATGCTGAGCAATACAAAAAACTGTGGGACTATTATGCTGAAATCAGGAAGACAAACCCGGGCAGCACTACCAAGATACAGTTGGAATGCGACAATTTCCTAAGGATGTATATGTTCTTAGGTGCTTATAAAGAGGGGTTCAAGAGAGGATGCAGACCATTGGTAGGTTTGGATGGATGTCACTTGAAGAGTGTGTTTGGTGGACAATTGCTCTCTGCAGTTAGAATAGATGCAAATGAAGAGACATGGGTTATCGTATATGCAGTATGTGAGATCGAGAACAAGGATTCCTGGATGTGGTTCCTGCGTTTGCTAGCTGATGACATTGACATTGACATTGTGAATCAAAATGGATTCACTTTTATTTCTGATCAACAAAAAGGCTTCCTGCCAGCTTTGCAGACTATTCTTCCTAATTCTCACCATCGATTCTGTGTCAGGCACATGTACACAAATTTCAATATGTCATACAAGGGATTGGCTTTGAAGAATGCAATGTGGAAGTGTGCAAGATCAACCACACCTGCATACTTTAGGTTTGCTATGGAAGAGTTGCGAAAAATGGATGACAATGCACACAATTGGTTACTCAAGAGGCCAGCTAAACATTGGAGTAGGGCTTTCTTTAGCACCTTCCCTAAGTGTGATATGTTGCTTAACAATCTTTGCGAGTCATTTAACTCTGTGATACTCAAGGCTAGGGGGAAGCCAATTCTTACAATGCTGGAGATGATAAGAACTATGTTGATGAAGAGAATTCAGGTGAGGAGAGATAAGATGAAGGCATATGTGGGAGTCCTATGCCCAAAGATTAAAAAGAAATTAAAGGAAAATAAGGTGGCTAGTGCTGAGTGTCTTACCACTTGGAATGAAGATAATAGTTACCAAGTGTGTGCTGGAGGGATTAATCAATTCACAGTTGACTTAGATAATCATACATGCACCTGTAGAAAATTTTAGTTGACTGGCATCCCCTGTGTTTATGCATGTGCAGCTCTCAGATTCACTAGGAAGCAACATGAAAAGTTTGTAGATCCATGTTACACAAGGACTAAATATTTTGAGGCTCATAATTGTCTGATAAACCCAGTGAATGGCATGATGCTTTGGGAGGCTACTGGTGGACCATAAATTTCTCCTCCCCAGTACAATAGACAGCCTGGGAGGCCAAGAATGAAGAGGAAAAAAGGAGCTGATGAGGTAACAACTAGAGCACAATCAACAAAGGATAAAAACCTTGGGACAAAAGAACAGGTCACTGTGAAATGTAGCCATTGCAAAAAAACTGGACATAATGCTAAGACATGTCACAGACACAAGCCCCCAAGGGAAAGGTCAGCAACAACAAGAGTGCAAAGTGCCACTACTGAGGTATATGAAATAATTTTATGACTTAGTTGTTGCAATGTATTAATGAGATATTTTTTGCATCAAAAATTAACTTTGTTCCTTCATCTCATGTAGACAAGCACATTTGCCCCACCAAGCACCACTGCCCGACCAAGAACCACTACAAGGCCAAAGGTATATGTGTGATTTAAACATGTTGCTGATAAATTTGACTTATATTTAAGTTTGTTAGAAAGAGAGTATGTGATATCAAATATATTGAAAACTTGGATTAATATGCAGGCAAGGAATAATTCTCAATCAAACACCATTTATGCACCAACACCTACACCTTCCTCCCAAGCAACCACCTCATCTGCACCAGTACCCACTCAATCTTCACAAGAAACTACAAGCAACACAAGGAAGAATTATACAAATCAATGATGAAGGCCTCAGCTATGACATATTTTGGAAATACCCTGGACTTATTTTGGTTTTGAGTCATATGCATTGTTGACAAACTTTGAATTATTGGATAGGTCGTAGATATGTATTTTGGATAGACCTTTGCATTTTGGGCAGACTATTGCTAGTTGGACTGACATTAAAGGCTTCTTGGATAGTTAGATATGTATTTTGGATAGTTGTGAAATGTTTATTTTGGTAGACTATATGTGACATTGGCTGGTTAGACTTCATAGGCTTTTATTGGCCTTGTTATTTTGGCTGATATGACTCAATTATATGGATAAGTTTCATTATTTTGTCTGCCACCAAACTTTTAGATATTGCACATGATGTTATTGGAATTATTTTGGATGATATTGGCCTTGACATGTTGGCTAATTTTTTTTCCCTCTTTTACCTCTTATGTTGATTAATTTGTTATTCCAAGTTAAAGGATACCACAATTGTATCGACTAAAACAAAAAAATGACACTGCCACTTCATTCATTACGATACCACAATGTGTTGGAGATGTCATACAGCCAACCTTCAAACTCCAGGACTAGGGAGTTTCAAAACATACAAAGCCTACAAGAGCATATTTCCCAAGTTCACTACTAACACTAGTACAAACCCATAATTTCCAACCCCCTAACGCTAAAGCCTCAACCTTTTCAAACTAACAAGATTTGGCATAAAAGAAGAAGAAGAAAGAAATCAGTCAAGAAACACCATCGCAGCCCAAAACACTTTCTTTGTCATTTGAGTATTCATTAGATCATCTTCAACCTTTGTCAACTTCTTCAACAGCCCTGAAATGATAACCTTTGAACGATCACACATGGGGGGGTCAATCCAATCGAAGAATTGACAACTTCCTTTTTGCTGCATAGTAAAGAGTACAGAGTAAAGAGAAAAATTGTGAGATTACTAATTAAAGAGGAGCGAACCTCCATTCAAACATCAAACACCCAAAGCATCGCATACCCCATATCTGGGACAATGAAGGAACCGTCTCCCCGGGTTCAAGTCTGTCCAAGAGGTCAACATGACAGCTCTACTGCCGCATCCACATGCTACCCAGTCCATTTTAGCCACTATCAAGTTGAAACCAAAGCGTGAGTGAGTGAGTGAGAGAGAGAGAGAAGAAGAAGAAGAAAAAAGGCGATATGTAGCGTTATTTCAAATAAAATTTCTGTTTTTGTAGCTTTTTTTTTGTTTAAATAATTTTTTATAACAAGTGGTGGTGTGTCAGTCCATGTGGCAGTTAGTCGTGGCCAAGTATACAGTCCGCGTGGACCACGTCAACGCTACGTCCTCAGATAACAGGCTTCTTAACAGTTTGAGTAATAGAGGTGCTTACTTGACACGGAAATGAAGTTGAGGTACATATTTACCACTTTTTGAACCAGATGTATGAATTTGAAAATGAAATATAATTGAGATATGAAATTGTAATTTAGCCTAAATATTTTTAGTAATTAAATTAGTTTTTATTCCGATTTATGATTATTGATAAACACATAAGTGAGAATAAACTTCATTTTTTATTCCATATTATTAGTAAGCAACTTAATGAAAATGACTCCTTCTCTCCCCATTCCTCCTTACTCTCATTCTTCTTCTCTCTCATTTTTTTTTTTTTTTTTTTGCATCTTCTTCTCTTTCATTAAATATTAATAAACTTCACCTGAGTGTAGTAAAGTCGTAAAGGTGCCCTAAATTTCGAACAAAAAATAAAAGGTGCCCTAAATTCCTTGATGCGCATTCCGCACTTGGCATTCCCACCCGAACGACGAGGATGGAAGAGTTAAAACTTAAAACAAGACAAGACACTACTGACTACTTCACTTGCTCCGCATCGTGCCACGCGTTCCTCCAACGGCCAGTAAGCTTCAAAGCTCAGAGACATCTTCTGAGCCAGGGCCTGTCTCTCAACTCCACGCACGCACGCCCACACACATACACTCTGTCTCTCTCTCTCTAAACTTGCTTATTTTCTCTCTCTAAAGGAGTCTTACGGCTCCGTCCAATGGACGCAGCGCCACAGCTCGCCTGCTGCGGAATCGAAGCCCTTCGTCTTCGTCGCACCTCCGTTATAACCAAACATTCACTTCCAAGCACTAGAATTCGGGTCTCCAGACGAATCAACCGGGTTTTGGCGGTTGCCACCGAGCCCAAACCCGCTTCCTCCGGTTCGCTAACCACCGTCAATGGCTCTTCACGGACTCCGCACTCAAAATCCGTCAATGGAGTTCCTAACGAACCTAAACCAGCTCGGACCGCCGTCAATGGCTCCTCGAGGTCTCCGCCATCAAAACCTATCAATGGAGTTTCCACGGTGAATTGGATAATTAAATTAATCTTCAAACTAGCTATTGAATCTTGTTGTTGGTTTTTTTGTGAATTTTTTCTTTGCTTGGATTGGTGTTTTCGTGTGGGGAAATTTGATCATTCAAATGTCTGCTTTTATAGTGGTGGGTATTCAAATGTCTGTTTGGTTTCTTAGAAACTGGAAGAGAAAATGAACTGGCAAGAAATAAACGTCAAAGAATGTTTTCTAACATGTATAGAATAGTTGAGTCAGCGGAGGCATATAGTTGAATTCAGTATAAGAGAGTCGAATTTCATGTTTTCTTCAGGAAAATATGGTTTCAATTTGCTAATAGATTGAATTCAAAAGTTTCATTTTTTATTTATTCATATCTTTTGATGAAATTAATTATCTATATATTATTAGTAACTAAAAAAACTGGTTGCATAGCAACTTAGCAAGTTGTTGGTGCTTGAAACTCATTTAAGTTTCGTGGTTATGTTGGAGTCTATAATCTACTACCTCTTTCTGTCCCTTACAAACTAATCTAAGGTAGGTTTAATGGCTTAACTAACCGAGACATCAATAATTTCAATATTAATAGATTGGTTCATGCAATTTTATTCCTTTACTCATACATGATTGGTTTTGGATATTGGCAGAGAATTGGAGATGTTTCAAAGGAAATTAAAAGAGTGAGGGCACAGATGGAAGAAAACGAAGACTTGGCAATTCTCATGAAAGGTCTTCGGGGACAAAATTTAAAGGATTCACAGTTTGCTGAGGATGATGTTGAGCTTCGCCTTGTTGAGGTATATATGATAGCTATTCAGTGTGTACTCTATTGACTAAATGATATTGAAGTTTCTTTTTCTGTGAAATCTTGTGAAATGGATTCAAAATATAATCATTGAAAATCCTTCGTGTGCTAAAATATCAGACTCTAGAAATGATGCTGAATTTTTTTAAAGAAGAATGCAGCAATTGGGTACTTAGTGGGAAAAAACGCAAGTTGTTATGACTTGTGAGTTATGAGGTGTTACTTTCTAGGAAATAGGCTAATTAGTAATTGCTTATATTGCTATTTGATAACTAATAATCTTACAAGTCCTGGAGCCATGTGCTACACTTTTTCTCTTGGGTGTGGATGAGATTGGAACTACATGAATGTGAAGCTCTGGTAAAATGGAATACCAAAACCAGTTCCGAATGAGTGTTAACATTTCTAAGTCTTCTAAGGGGTTATTGAGCTTTTATTGTGGATGACATTGCTTAGTTAAATGAGACAATGATAAGCTGTAATTCATTGGGAGACATCCTTCCAGTATAAATTAAGTGCCCACATTTTACTATGAATGGATGTATATCACTTTGGTGTTCCTTAATGCTCCCTACAACTGAAGCCATAAATGACCAAAGCTTTCTATTTGGTACCTTGTATGGCTTTCGTATTGCTCTATATTGGTTTTGATGTTGTGTAATTTTTTGGATACATAGGTAGACGAAAGCAGTGAATTTTTGCCTTTGGCATATGATCCTGCTACTATCTCTGCTTATTGGGGAAAACGGCCACGAGCTGTTGTGACACGTGTAATCCAATTACTCTCTGTTGCTGGGGGCTTTCTCTCCCGTCTTGTGTGGGATATTATAAACAAGAAGGTCAAAGAGGTGAGTCTTTGTTGCCCTGCTGTTGAGATATTGTTGGTTGCCTACGATCATTTGAGAGAATTAAACAATTTAAGTACAGTAACTGTTCCATATGGTTTTAGAATTTATTTGAGTTATTAATCTCTAAAAGTGGTACTTCCTTTTTTTCTTTAAATCTTTAATTTATTGGACTTGCTTGTTCCTTGTCCTGTTGAAATGATTTTCCACATTCAACCTATACTGGAACTGTGTTTTGCACATTCAACCTATACATGCACTCATCATTGCTTCTGTCTGATATATTGATTTATCCATGTTTTTTTAATCAGAATGAAGTTGCTAGAGCCATTGAATTAAGGGAAATTGTAACCTCTTTGGGTCCAGCATATATCAAACTTGGGCAAGCATTGAGCATTCGACCAGATATACTGTCACCTGCTGCAATGACTGAGCTGCAAAAGCTTTGTGATAAGGTAAAGTCATTGGTTCTTATACCTTTTTGATACTTTGGGTTGGCATTATTGTTTTTAACAAAGTTGCTCTGCAATACCTCTATAAGCCCCGGGGAGAGAGAGAAAGAGAGAGAGAGAGAGAATGGCCCATAGTACAGTGTTAACATAGTAGGGCCATTGTCATGTGATATATTAGGTGTTATGTTTATAGTATCATGTGAGATATGTCAGTGAGGATATTTTATTAAATGCAGTGGAAAATTTTGGGTGTAAGATGTAGTGAATTAACACCTCCTGTGATCTTGTCCTTGATGTATTCTAGAGTTAAAACAGATATAGCAAACAACACACAATATGGCAGCAAAAGTAAACACAAAGAACACCAAGATTTGTTATCGAGGTTCGGCGAACTTTGCCTACGTCCCCATGTGATCCTTAGAGAATCACAGCTGCACTATGTATAGAATAAGAGTACAAGAACTTATTGAAACCCTAGACTACCCACTCGCAGCCGCTCTCTTCTCTCTTGCACAAATAGCTCTCTTGTGTTTTTCCCTCTTGAAAAACCCTTCCCTTGAAGTCACTCACCCTTGAGTCTCTAACCCGAGTCTCCCTTTGAGTTTCTTCCCTAGAAGTCTCTAGCTATACTTATATGTTTTCTATGAGACTTGCAGCAGCCTATTTATAGAGCATAGACTTACCAATTACAATATGGATTCCTAATCCTAATAGAATTAGGTTATCTACCAATTAGCTAATTCTATTCCCTTGTACACAAGGAAAACCCTTTAGAACTCCTTCCCACACTAGGAAAGTCTTGCGCAAGTCCTATTTTTCTTCCAAAATCGTACCCCACTAGGAAAACACCAAACTACCCCACTGCCCAGTCTTCCTATTGCTCTCAGCCAGACCTGTAGCTTCCTCCAGAAATTTCCGACGAGACAAAAACCACAACATAAGAGCTATATAAATAGAAGCTAAACCTCCAAGGGCAAGAAGATGATCAAAGATAACATGTTTTTTTGTTTTTAGAGATAAAATGTAAATTGAAAGTTGTCATTGTAATACTGCCTGCTTTAGTTTCTTACATTGTGAGGTTAGAGTAGGAAATTATGTTTCCTTTCATTTGAAACTTTTCGGATAACATAATGATTGTGATTTTCTTTGCAACGAAACTTCTTGACCTAACTTTGAAAGCAACATTCACGTAGTACTTGGTATGCCCACATAGCATGTGAAAATTTGGTGTGTTTTGATGAATGCTGCAAAGATTTGAAAGTTAAAGTTTAGGAATTGGCATATGTTCTATCATCGATATGAAGCTGTTAAATTCAATCTTTATTACTTCACCATGCCCTTCTATATCCTTTTCATATAACTTTGTCCTGCAATTCTGTCCTTGAAGTCTGTCATAATCGCACACAGCAGAATTAATGTTGGATAATTATTCTTAGATTTATCATGTGTTAAGAACCAAACGTAGTATGTATAATTATGATTTCAAGATTTAGTCATTTAATCTCTTTTTGGTTTTCTATTGCATGATGCCTTAATTTTCCCATTAATTTGAAAGATACATACAAGACTCTTTTAAAATGTGACAACATGATATGATTTTTTTTCATGTACTGTATGGGTGGAAAGCCATTACTTCATTTATGTATTGGTATTTAGTAATATGAGGGGGAAAAAAAATTATTCTGATGTATTCCTTTTCTTCTTCTTCTTCTTGGGGGAGATTTAGGTCGTGTCTACAAACCTTTGATTGCATGAATCTAAAATGTTGGTGTATGCGGCTTAAGTATAACCTTCTGCAGCCGTTGAAAATACAGTTGCAAAATCTCACTGTTTGGATATTCATTGATATACCATAGAATGATCCAAGGCCGGTTTAAAAGCTCCACCAACTTTTATTGCAGCCACCCTGGTTAGGTTCATCTTCATGAACTTTCGACATCACTTCTAAAACTTCGTTATTTTATTAACTTTTACCGTACTCCCAAACTTTAATATATCAATCTTGATACGGAAGAACCTCTTTGATATGGCTTTGCTAACCTACCTTACAAGCTTGAGTGGATATTTGGACCATTTTATGTTAAAGTAGAAACAGCACCTAGATATATGTACGTGAAGTAGATTCAGGTTGGTTATTGCTAGTCATGTCATCATATATATAGTTGATGGTTATCCCTGTCATAGCTGATATTTCCATTTGATGATATGTGAAGGTTCCTTCATTTCCAGATAATATAGCTATGGCTCTCATTGAGGAGGAACTTGGTCAGCCATGGACTAACATCTATTCTGAGCTTTCTTCTTCTCCAATTGCTGCTGGTAAGAACCATGATAACTATTTAAACATAAAACTAGACACTTTTTTACTTTCCGGTCATTTTATCAACAGCATATAGCTTCCGAATTTCTGTGCTCTTATAGAATTTAGCCTTCTCTTGCAAAATGTATGGCAGCATCTCTTGGGCAAGTATATAAGGGCCGGCTAAAAGAAAACGGAGATCGTGTGGCTGTTAAAGTGCAGAGGCCTTTTGTTCTTGAAACAGTAACTGTTGATTTGTTCGTCATACGGAACTTGGGTTTGGTTCTCCGGAGGTTTCCTCAGGTACATCACTATCACAGACTTATGGTTTTGTTCTTTATTCTTAAGATTACCTAGCTTTCTTTCTAAGCGGTGAATATCATGGCACTAAGTGATTTTACCTCCTTCCCTCTCTTCCTCTTCCTCTCGCTCTTCACTTATCTTTCCAGATCTCTATAGATGTGGTTGGATTAGTTGATGAATGGGCAGCTCGTTTTTTTGAAGAGCTTGATTATGTTAATGAGGGTGAAAATGGAATACTCTTTGCTGAAATGATGAGGAAGGACCTTCCACAGGTGAGTCTGATGAGTTCTAGCATCGCTTTTGTTATATCTAGAGAAGTTCTTGTTGATTTTTGCCTACCAAGTTTGGTTTTAAATCATTGTTTTTAAATTATAATCACCAGGAGGTTAGATGGTCGAAGGTTCAACCCAGACTATGCAATAGCTAGAGAAGTTGCAGTTACACACTCACACAACATAAAATCTTTATTCTAATTTCAAACCAAACTCTAGGTGTATATTTCACATACCATCTTGACTAACAAAGTAGTACACTTTCTCCCGATATGGATGGAATTGTTGTCTCAGTATATTTCTTGCAGCCTCTATTTTGAAATGTTAACATGATTATGAATCTTGTGAGATTTTTAAGTAGCTCCATTCAAGCGCTGGTCTTTTTAGTATTAGCTGATAGTCTAGATGGCAAGCAGCTCAAAGTCTCCAATGTCAGGCATCATATTGAATGCAAGGTATGGCATTGGGCGATGCCTTCAAAGGCATTTGTGCTTGGTCTGATGAGGTGTTGAGGCAGGGTTGGGCTCGCTTGTGGTTAACCTAGGAACAGATGCTGGAAAGATGCTGATCTTTTTGTTACTCTGTTGGTGTTTTACTTAATTTTTCTTTTAACCTTTCCCTATTCCAGGAAGCAACAATGTTGGAGACTGGAATCCTTTAAAATTTGACAAAATGTCTGATATTGTTTGTGGATGCGATTTGACTGAAATAATTGTGCCTCAGCACCTCGCTTATACAGCATCTATTCTCTTCAAGGTCCCCATATTTCAAATATAACATTGAAAAATTATAACTAATCTGACTGGTAATAGGCCCTTTTTCTTTTTGTTAAATTTTTCTGATTCAATCATACAATTGCCCAAACAGAACTGATCTCCCTCTAGTTGTAATTTGTTTAATATGTAGTAGTATATGCATGAGAACATGTGTGATAGTCAGTATGGATTCATGTTATCCAGGTAGTTGTACCAAAAACCTACCCGAAATATACTTCAAGAAAGGTTCTTACTACATCATGGATAGATGGAGAAAAGCTGTCACAAAGTACTGAAAGTGATGTTGGAGAACTGGTTAATGTTGGAGTCATATGCTACCTGAAGCAGGTAAAATATTAACAGAATTTGTAGTCTTGTAATTTCTAGAGGCATATAAAAAATAGACTTTTCTTCACAGAAGGTTTTCTTCTGGTGATTTTTTTCTTCTTCTATGTAAAATATGATCATGAAATAGTTGCTTCCTTTTTTTCTTATTGCAATTTTAGCAATATTTTGCCTACTGTTTTTTTCTCTTTACCTGCAATTAACTACTGTAATTGGTTATATGATTAATTGATGTTTTCTCTCTGGCTTGCTAGGACTAGAACTCAAGATTCTTTAATTTGCACCTAACCAATTCCACGACCCTAAATGATTGTCTATATCAAATGGAAAAATGTCCTCTGCCAATAAGTTTTTGATATGTTTTAATGTTCTCATAATTGGCTTCTATGGAAAATAGTGAAAGATGAGTAGTCCTAACTAGAGAATAACCATTCCTGGCAAAAAAAAGAAGGAACAAACAAGAGAATGACAATTTTATTCTTCATTGGTTTTACTTAATCATGTTCTATGCTGTGGATGATGTGGATATGATTTGGGGTTTTGGAATACAGTATTACATGAGCACACTCCTCGTGCCCTTTCAAACTATTGGAGATTTATTGGTACTAATCTTTATCTATGGTTGATTGTACTTGTTTTTTTTTTTTTTTATAATGTGAAAGTTCACATTATCTTGTTGTTGCTCACTGAGATGATTTTAAGTAGATTAATTTTTTAGAAATACCATTGATTACTAGAACATGATAAAGGATATTATTGGTGTGGTCTTGTGATCGCTTTTCTACTTTTTGATTGGTTTTTGCACATGTATTGCAAAGGCTACTTTTGTTTCTTTGCCAATTCAATGTACAGGCTACTTAGCAGTTATCACCCTTGTATTGATAGGTTTTAGTCTGACAAGCGCCTAGTGAATGCTAACCAACTTTATTAACTACATTATTCACAGTTGCTTGATACTGGCTTGTTTCATGCTGATCCTCATCCTGGGAATTTAATTCGCACTCCAGATGGGAGGCTTGCCATACTTGATTTTGGTAATATTCTACTCCTTTAGATTATTTGCTGAAAGCTCATTTTTTTCACCTGGTTAGAACCATCGTATACATACTCTATTAAATTACTTAGTGCAAACTTGGTTCTGCATTCTTCTATTTACTATGTTTAACTTTTATAAACAGAAAAAATGATTAAAGAGTATCTTATGTCATATATCAAAAAATAGAAAAACAGATTAATATGATAAAAGAGTATACACAAAGTAGACGAAACCCTATTATTGTTAACCTTAAACCGTGTTTCCTATTACTATAAACTTCTGAGCTCAGCTCATAACCACTTATCTAAATACATGAGAAATATTAAAGCATTCGAAGTGAAATTCTCAAGTCAGAATCATATATATATATTTTTTTTTTTTTCAAATTGGAAGTCTTGAACTATTACAAAAGTAGACATGCCACAATCAAAACCAAATTTGAAAGGATTCAGAATTACCATTGGCATGTATAAGTATCCCTAAAATGCAGCCCTAATATGAACATATGTTTCCTTAACAAGATGCCTTCCAATTTGTCACAGTGATTTGGTATGCTTTTTCTTCATCTCATCATCAGTGATTAGGTATCCCAAAGTTAGAAATAGCACTCCAAATGTGCTGGCAGTCTGACACATTTTCTGTCTTTTGAGCATAACTCTAAGGATCTCCTGTTGGCTCCTTGACATTGTCCTAGCTTGAACACTAAAGAAAATTTTGTACTGATATGTGTAATAATTTCTTCTAGCTGTTGAGCAGAATTCATGTTTCCTAAAGTATACTTTTGTTTTAATAGGTCTTGTCACTAAATTAACTGATGATCAGAAGTATGGAATGATTGAGGCAATTGCTCACCTTATTCATCGTGACTATGGAGCCATTGTCAAAGACTTTGTTAAGCTAGGATTTATTTCAGAGGGGGTTAATCTAGAACCTATTTTGCCTGTTCTGGCCAAGGTTTTTGATCAGGCTCTTGAAGGTGGAGGAGCAAAAAATCTCAACTTCCAGGAGTTGGCGGCAGATTTGGCTCAAATCACATTTGACTATCCATTCAGGATACCCCCTTATTTTGCTCTTATAATTAGGGCAATTGGGGTCCTGGAAGGCATAGCTTTAGTTGGAAATCCCGATTTTGCGATTGTGGATGAGGCCTATCCGTATATTGCCCAGGTATTGATATTCTCTGGTGTATACAAAATTGGTGATGACATGTGACTGGCAAAGTAAATAAGCTAAAAATAAAGAACCTCTTGGGATACCTGGATTCACTAGTTTGTGCACCCTTTTTTTATCTCAAGGTTTGAGTATTTTCTAAAAGTTATAAATTGATTTTGTAAGCTAACAGATTTTAATGATTAAAATTTTCCTATGCCACCAACTACAATGTGCCGTGCTACTTCGTGATAGCTAGTGAATGTGTTTAGATAACAGTAATGAATCAGTTATTCTTGAGTCAAATTTGCTGCAAGAATCCTAAATGGTTATACAACTTAGCTGCAACATATTTGTTGTCTCTTATGGTGTTTTTTATTTTATTTTATTTTTCTCATATCTTTTGTCTAAATTGAAATTCCTGGCACTCTTAGAGGCTCCTGACTGATGAATCCCCACGGCTGAGGAATGCTTTACGTTACACAATATATGGGAAATCTGGAGTTTTTGATGCAGAGAGATTTATTGATGTCATGCAAGCCTTTGAAAGTTTCATAACTGCAGCTAAAAGTGGAGGTGGAGAAGAACTGAATGGTGATATGGCTGAACTTGGCATTTTGCAAAGTCAAACAGAGTATAACTTTCCCGGATTTCTATCAAATGCGCAGCCAGTTCAAACAAGGGCAGCTTTAGCATTTTTACTGTCTGATAAAGGGAACTTTTTCAGAGAATTTCTTCTGGATGAGGTATTTCTAGAAATTAATTATAGAAATAATGAGCATATCATTTGATTTGCTTCATATCCTTCAAGTGCAAAGGCTGTCGTTCCCTGTTGGAAATTGATTGGAGAGTTATTTCCCTTTTGCAACAATACATAATGGGAAATGTTATAAATTATTGAAAGGGATAGTTCATGTACACACCCATTATTTGTTAGCAAATCAAGGTGGGCATAGGCATTTTTTAAAGATTGACAATCTCTTGAAATTTGTTATGTATAACACCTGATAGTTGAGTAAAATTTTATTGGTATTGAGTAAAAAGGATTAGATTAAAACTTTTGACTGGGGAAAAAAGCAGAACCTTTTTCTTCTCCTCTAATTCGATTTGTTTGTCTTCTCACCTTTAAGGATATGGGATTGCTCTATTCTGTCTAACTCCATGGATTTGCCTTTAGTTAACAGCGTTCTTGTCCGATACCCGAACAAACTAGAGGTCTATAGCTATGGTGTCTTAGTATAACATATCTAGTGAGCACTGTGCTTGGTTTGAGTTGGAATTCAGATTGCATTAGAATGTTTGTAAAGCACACACAATGTCTTAACAATTCGCTTTTACATGCAAAACAGATTGTGAAGGGCATTGATGCAGTTACAAGGGAACAATTGGTTCGTATAATGGCACCTCTTGGATTTGGGAATGCTGCCCCTGTTTTCAGCATGGCTCCTGCTTTTGGGTCATTCAAGCTAGCAGGACTTGTACCAACAATAACCGAGGAGGATAGAGTTATATTGAACAATGTCCAAACAGTAGTTGAGTTCCTGGCTCCAGGAAGTTCAATATCAAGATCAAATCAGGTAAAGACGTAAAGTACAAGCCTTATGCTCAACCTTTTAATTTTATACTTCTTGGAAGCATGTGGCATATGGTGCTCCTTCAAGATGCTAATTTTTTATCTGTTGTTGTGGGCATCTACAGGGTTTAAATGTGCCTCAGGTTATCCAAGAGCTTCTTCCAGTTTTGCCGAGCATCTCTTCCACAGTGCTCCCTGAAGTGCTCAGTCGATTATCTTCGCGGGTATTAGCACGTGTGATTCGAGATGCATTTTTGTAATAAACATGTTATAGCCTACCTGCTTGAACCCCTCAATTGTGCATATATTAAGAAGCATCAGATACAAGTAAAATATGTCTAGTCTAACCTTGTCTTAGGTGAATTTATTATCCTCAACAGCTGCCAAGAACCCAAATTGTTGTATATAATATTGTTAAACAAATGAACACAAACTAATAGTTGGGTTCCTTTCCATAAGCCAAAGGCTATGTTTTTACTTGAAAGTAGAAAAGAAAAGGGTAAAAGTTGAATTCCATTAAATTGAAGATATAGTTGAAGCAACTTTGCATTTAACTGTTCAATTATTGTTGGATCTGAAGTATAAGTTATATTGATGGGAATAGTTATATTGATGTCTATGATTTGGTTAGAATTATGCCCAGTCTTGTCCAGACTCCAAGAGGATGGTAGGATACCGCAGTTTGGCCATCCTAGCGAAATATTTTTGGGCATGATCGTAACATTTATATGGCATATTGATGTAGTGTTACTAATTCATTTACATTATAACATATGTATAATTATTAAGAATATTGTTTAGACAAAAATGTTTTAAAGATAATCAGTTAGCAAATTAATAAAAAGTTAATCATCATTTTGGGTCTACTGCATGATGTAATTTCATAATCCAAACCCTTCATTTTTTAGGTCTTATTTTAAAGATTATTTTTGTAAAACATCTTCAAAATCAAAAGTCATTTAACCGTTTGATTATAATAATAACTATTTATATGCATTTATCGAAAACAATGTTCGTCTATTTATTTGATCACAATTAGATGACTAAATGATTTCTGGTCAAGTTAATTATTTGCAATGATGATCTTTGAAATGGAGCCTAAAATAGACGGTTCAGATTATGAGATTTTTGTGAGCCCGAAAAAATTGTTAGTTTTATATTAACTTGCTAACTAATTAGCTTTAAAGCGCTTATTTTGTTTAGAGTTTTATATATTATATTGTACACGTTAAATTTGAGTGGGTTTGTTTGGTTTGGGGCCCACGAAAATGGAGGGAGGTCATTGATTGTGAGGTTGGTTTGTTTGTTTGTTTGGTTGTGTTGTCAAATGTACCAACTCATATATTGGTACAAAGTTACAAACAAATGTACTAATCCACATATTGTTTCATACAAGTATTGGTACATTTAAAATTTACAAACTTGCGTATTGGTAAATTTAAAATGTATCAGTCTGCGTTTTTGGTACAACTAAAATGTACCAACCCAAAAACTGGTATAAAAAAAAAGTACCAAATGACGTATTGGTGCAAAAGAAATGTACCCAAGACTTTTGAAGGGGATAAGTTTCGGGTTTATGAATTAGGGTGTAGGAAGCGACTTTTGGAGCTTCTAATTTAGGCTTTAAAGTCTCAAGTTTTGGGTTGTAGGTTTTAAGCATAATCAAGTATACATTTAGGATTAAGGATATTGGTTTCAAGTTTACGGTTTAGAATTTAGGGTTTAAGGTTTAGAGTTTATATAGTGTTTAGAATTTAGAGTTTAGAGTTTAGAAATTAGGGTTTAGGGTTTAGGGTTTAGAGTTGAAATCTCAAAAATATCATAATTTGTGAGATTTATACAATTTGAATTTCATAAATGGTAGGATTTAAATCCCTTAAATTGTGGGATTTAAATATATACCTCCAAATTGTGAGTTTTAAATATCATAAATTATCAATTTAAAATATATTAAATAATGAAATGGGCAATTGAAAAGGATTTAAGCCTATAACCTAAAACCAAGGAGTAAAATTTCGGTTTCAAGGAAATTTTCGATGGAAATTTCGACGGAAATTTTCGAGGAAATTTCGATTAAAATTTCGATTTCGACAAAATTAGACAAAAACGACGGAAATTTTGAATGAAATTTGACTATATGCTTATTTAACATATTATCTACTACATTGATAAAAAACATTAAAGAAACCAAATTATATAGTAGGTTTCATGTGATATAAGGTGAATATAATGCGCGCTGGAGACATATACTGTTAAAAAAATGGGTCACTAATTATAATTACATAATAAAATTACACGAATAAATCACCAATGTAGCAACGGAAAGTAGCAAGTTTACTCAAAGGGACTTGGAAATGGTCTTCAATAGTTAAATTAAGCCGAATTGAGTTAAAATAAAACTAAGCCGATGGCAGCAGCGGCGACAACTGTTTACTTAAAATTTTAATTTTACAAATTATCAAAATTGAAAAACCAAAACATTAAGGAAATGAAACTTCATGATAAGGGGATAAATTTCTTTTTCATAATTTATGTTTACAAGTTACAACTAAATGAAACACCAAAATGACCAGATCAAACCCCAAATAAAATCTCAAACCTTTTTTTTTTTTCTTTCCAATTGCCTAAAGACTCTAAATCTCAATCTATCTTAAAAAAATAAATAAA
>QANW01003660.1:703946-714683 GCA_003254865.1 Dryas drummondii
AAAAAAAAAAAAAAAAACCAAAAATTGGAAAACCAGTAAATATTGCCTTACTTCCATTTAACTGCCCAGACGCCCAGTGGTCTTCCCTTCCTTCTCAGACGCCCAGTGATCTGCGCCCATCTCCCGCGACCAAAACCAGCCCACTCCTTGCGCCGCCCGCGCCTGCCGCTCGCCTCATCCTTCCTTCCCCAGCCAGCCTGCTCGCCTTATCCCTCCTTCCTCAGCCAGCCTCGCGCCGTCGCTCACCTCCTCCCCCACCTCGTCACCGGCAAAAAGCACAACGAGATCGTCCTCAAGCTCGACCCCAACAGCCAGACCATCGAAGACGACTTTCTCAGCGCCAAGGTGATGTGGACGACCAAAGGGCAGAGATAGTCGCGAAATTTCGTCGAAATTTGGGCGAAATTTTACAAAATTACACATGAAACAGCTTCGAAATTTCGGCCGAAATTTTACCGAAATTTCGGCGAAAAGTTAACGAAAATTAACGGATATGGTATAAAATTTCGAGATCCCTAAAAAACGAAAATTTCGCCGAAATTTTCGAAATTTAACTGCTTGCCTAAAACATTTTGTCTAAGAAGGGTTCATATTTTCCCAAATTAAGTATTTATATTAAAAAATTAAATTTTGTTCATTGTTCAGTCCAGTCCAGTCCAGTGCTGCACCAAAGTCGTGTCTTAACAAGTCTTGTCATGCCCTATCTTGTCCCGCCTTCTAAACGAGATGTGGGGCCAACCGAGTTGGTGAAATGTAGGGACCATTATGGAGACAGTAGTCAATATGGGGCCTACAACACTATGGTCTCATAATTAACATTGCAAATACCAACTCCTTTGGCATCAAATTTGTTGATAATAATTATGAAACCATTGCTATGCCTTTATGGCTTTATGCACAAGTCCACTTTGACCGATGCATCCTGACTCTTGAACACCTGTATATAAAACATTTATTATTTTTAAACCGATATACATAATTCATAAGTTAACATTCTAAAGTGCACGTTTATTTACCTCGTTAATTGGTTATGAACTCATTTGTGTAGTCCAAAACACATTATGTCCCAACAGCGCTACTTCGGATGGAAGCACCTTCTTGTTGCTGAAAAAGAATGTACGAAGGTCAAAAATTCTAGTGTTCGGTGGGCGAGGGATGAACATAAAGTGGGAAGGGAGTGTAATGAAAAATTGTTTTAAATTAAAGTGGGAAGGGAGTGTTGTGAGTAAAGGGTGTATAGTTTGAAATATTAGGGTGTGTAGATTTTTTTGTTTTGGTCAATATTAGGATATGAAGATAGAAACACTCTTTTTTTACGGGTGCTTTAATTAGGACAAAAATCATAATTTCATTAATCACAAGGACAATTTGTTACAATATTAAACTCTAGGACAAAAATTATGGCCGAGCATTTGCAGTTACAACATTGCAACTACATTATATATTTTCAATAAAAAAACCTTAATTTTAATCTTCAACTAATAACTCTTCTAAAACACACTATAACAAAATTTAATAAACCCTACAAATATTAAGATTCAAGTAAGGTATTAAATTTTGAAATTTTTGCTTTTTTAGATTTCCGAAATCGAAACACATGTTTAATAATTTTTTAGAAAGATTTCGCCAAAATTTAAAGAAATTTATTGAAATTATCTAAATTATCGAAATTTTCATATTTTCTATTTACTTCAACTTCATAAATTCACCAAAAATAGCTTGAGACTCCAAATAATTAACCACAAAATTCTATGGACTCGTATTGATGAGTATTAATTTCCTATAACCTCAAAATAGTCAAATTGCTTTCAAAAAAATTATGAAAAATCCTACTCTTATAATTTAATTCTGAAAAAAAAAAATTGCCAAATTCTTGAATTTTCATTTTCTAAAATTCATTTTCACACAACTAAGTTCTAGAACCACAACCAAAGGTCTAAGTTAGTTAAAATAAATTTAAAGAAATTTCTAATTCCTTTAAACAAACCTTAAAACAAATTTAAAAAATTTAAATAACAAAATTACCATAAGCCAAAATTTGGATTGTTACACTTAGTGAAGACAAAGCTTGGCTAGGTGAGAGACACCGGAAAAAAAGGAAGGAAATATTATAAAAAAAAATGACAGAAGAGAGAGGCACGGGGAAAAAAAGTAAGGAAAAAAAAAAAAAAGAGAGAGANGAAAAAAGGAGGGGGGTTTGGAGCCTTTGGACAATTGGAAAGAAAAAAAAAACAAGTTTGAGATTTCGTTTAGTTATTTTAAACCTTAAACTTTAATACATTTCTATATAAAAAAATAATTAAAAGCATCCTAAAGGGTCTAAAACCTAATATCCTAAAAAATATAGAGTATATAGTGTTTAATGTATAGATTATAGAGTATAAAGAGTATTAGGGTATATAGAATATATAGAGTATTAGGGTTTAGATTTTAGTGTATAATTAAATTATACAGTATAAAAAATATACTAATTTTGTTTATTTATTATACTAATTTTATTTAACAGTATTTGCTCCAGCGCGCATTATATTCACCTTATATCACATGAAATCTATTATATAATTTGATTTCTTCAATTTTTTTATTAATTTAGTAGATAATATGTTAAATAAACATATGGTAAAGTTTCATTAAAAATTTATATATTGTGATAGTAATTTCCGTCGTTTTCATCTAATTTTTGTCGAAATTTAAAAATCTTCAAAATTTCCATCAAAACTTCTTCAAAATCCAAAATTTAATTCCTTGGATTCAAGTAGAAAATGAAGAAAGAAAAATTGAGCGGAAAATACGGATGTAGATATAGATGCAGTTGTGGAGTGGTCGATGATCTATTTTACGTTGACAAACGAGCTTAACACACACAAATTGTCATTTAGCTTAATTAAATTATGTTATGGGCTGTATTTGTGGTTAGTATAAGAGTTTTTTTTGTAGTAATTAATTCTTTTTTCTCTAAAGCATTGGGCTAACCGGCTAAGAATAAATAAGTTGGGCTAATATCTGCACTCGTTTTTAAATTAAAGCGGGATGGCTATCGATCAGCACTCGTTGTTGTTGTTTATACTCTGAAATCGAATCCAATTCCAATTAGAAGTAACTCGTAAGTAATCATTCCTTATTATTCTTTTTATAAGAGGCTGAAGGGTCGTCATAGTTAATTAATTTGCAAAAGTTGTTTTCTTTTTGTGTTTTTCTTTGTGCCCTTCCTTTCCCTTCCCTTCTCTTAAAGGTTGGAACTTGGAACTTGTTCGTTAGTTGTGTTCTGTTAGTTGCTAGTGGTTTGTTTGTCAGCCAGTCTCTTTTCCGAGAGACTGCTTTGCTTTGGTTAGTTGCAGATCCTTATTGAAATTTTGATTTATTGAATCTTTTGTTTAACACTGGTATTATCAACCAACCAACCGAAAAAAAAAAAATCAGCTTAAAAATTTGTTTTACGTTTTACCTAACCAATTGTTGCATCACTTACCCACATGCTACAAACTTGCAATTGACCTTGATTTTGATTTCATTCTCTGCATGATTTCAATAGACCTTGATTTTAGGTGGGTCAAGATTCAACTTTACAAGTGTAGTGAAGGCAATGGATCTGTTTGTACCCAAAAATGACACTTGGGTTATTATTGGCCATTCTCATATTGGCCATTTTTCATATTGGCCATTTTTCATATTGGCCATTTCTCATATTGGCCATTTTTCATATTGGCCGTTCTCATATTGGCCATTTTTCATATTGGCCATTCTCGTATTGGCCATTTTTCATATTGGCCATTTTTCATATTGGCCATTTTTCATATTGGCCATTTCTCATGTTGGCCATTTTTCATATTGGCCATTTCTCATGTTGGCCATTTTTTATATTGGCCGTTTTTTATGTAGTGGCTAAGAATATTTTCTTGGCCCGTATACTCTTACTTGGTGGCCAACTTACTTTGGGGCCAATGGGTGTTTTAACCCACTCCTCTTTAAATGGTGGTTTAAGGGCCAATAATTGTTTAAGACTACTAGCCAATATGGCCCACGACCCAAAAGAAATTTTTAAGGCCAGTAATGAGACTATAAAATGGATGAACCCGTCTCAATAAAGGGGCCGGTAGAGATTTCCACGGCCCGTTCGCATAATCAACTCCAAAAAATAAGTCCAAAATTGCTAGGAAGCCAAATCAAGTAATAAGTCCAACTTTGAAAATAATTCGGAAAGTTTTGCGAATAAGTTACCTAGATGGACAAGGACTCAATACGATCAAGTAAAGGAATCCTACTATGGAAAGAATTTCAATCCTCATCAATAACAAAACTTGGCCGCCAAGAAGAAATCTCAGAAGTTCGAGTCTTACTAGGAGAAGGAAGATGATTTCGGGCCAGGAAACGGCCCATTATCTAGGGTTGTATCCTAGCACCCTTATAAATAGAGGCATTTGAGAGAAGAGAAGCACACATTGAGCATCCAATACACCCAGATACTCAAATCTCAAGAATCTCTCGAAGTTCTTTTGCTTTCAATTTCTTCTTAGTTGCTACAGGTCGAGGTGCTTTTTGGCTTCTCCTAACTTTAGTCTCAAGATCATTAGGTTTGTAGCTCTGCCATTGCCTTCACAAGGATTGTGGTATCGATTTATTTTATGCACTTTAAGTTCATGCAATTGGATCGTTGTTATTTTAATTCTTGTTTAAGTTCTTCACTCAATACATAAATGTTTATTTTGTTTATTGTTCTTTTTAATATTGAAGTTGATTTAGTTGGCAATAATAGCGTTGAGTTTCAGTATAATTTTATCGTACATAGTTTCTTTTATCTTTTTGGCCAATTTCATCATTGTATTCACGAATTCAACAACACTGTTCTAAGGAGGCCGAGACGCGACTCGGACTCTGATTCCGACTAAAGCCTTGTCCCCGAGGCTAGAAAAGAATCTAGGCCAAGAGTGGTTCCTAGCTTGGCCGCACAATCGTTAGATTGGATTTCAGATTTAGGCGCAAAACCTCAACATTATCATCCCAATTTCTATTGTGGCCTAGTTTGAGGCCCAATAGTGGCACGCCCCGCACACTCACATCCAAACGGACCAAAAATCACTTTTGGCCAACCTTGGCTAAAAAACTAGTGAACATATTTTTGGCACGCCCAGTGGGACAGCCATTTGTTATCTTTACTAACGTTGCATGGTTGCTAACACTCGTGCGTTTCCAAATCGTGATCAGGAGAACCCTTACCGAAACCCGGTTCCTTATCGTGATCCAATGACGAAGAATCAAGCCAACCCAAGCAACCAACTCGCTGGCAAAGCGACCGGTGCTGTGAATCCAAGCAATCATCCCAACCTCGATTCTGGAAAGAAGCCTCAAGTTAGCCAACAGAGCGGGAATGATCACGTTCCGACCTTTGTGGACCATGGAGTGGACCAAAAGAATCAGGATGGATCATATGATGAAGTTACAATTGAAGATGTACCGGAGAAAATCGGTCCTCTATTCCAGCCGAATCCGGCTACTATAGAGGATGTCCAACAACTTATCAATTTGGTAAGGGAGGAAAGTCGGGTCACCCAGACTCATCTACAAACTGTGGCCATTCAGGTGAACACTACGTTAGACCGAATTGAACGGACTAATAATGTTATGGCCAACAACATTGCCGGTATGGGTATCCAAATCGGGCAACACATTGTCCAAGCTCTTCAAGGGGGTCAGGGCCAGAATCCACCCATGGCCAATCAAGTGCAAAACCCTGAACCCTATAGACCGCCACCTTTGGCAAATCAACCACGAGCTCATTTAGGTTTGGGGGGCAATGGTAACGGCCAGAATAATGGCCGGGCCCAAAACCAAGGGGGCAACCATCAAGCGGTCAACAACTTTGCTGGGGGCATTCAGGTCGGACTCGGCCAAGCCCCGGTGGGAATTGATAGGAATATGATCGAGATGGTCGTCCAAGACATGTATGGACCTCTAGCTAGGAGAACAATCCGACCGGTATACCGAAGACCTTACCCTGACTTTGTGGACCAAACGGAATACCCAAGAGGTTTTAGGGTTCCTGATTTTACTTTGTTCTCCGGTCAAGATTATCAATCCTCTATTGAACACATAGGCCGATTCACGGCCCAGTGTGCTGAAGCTGCAAACAATGATAATCTGAAACTTAAGATGTTTCCCAACTCACTCACTGGAGCTGCTTTCACCTGGTATGTTAGTTTGCCAGTCAACTCGGTTCCAAATTGGCAAACTATGGAGCGAATTTTCCATGAACAATTCTATCGCCATGAACCAGAAGTATCGATGGCTGACTTAGCCCGTTTGGTGCAAAATTCTGAAGAATCAGCTCAAGGGTATATCTCTCGATTCAGGCTTGCAAGAAGTAGATGCACTGTCCCTTTGCCTGAGAGCGAATTTGTGAAGTTAGCCCAGAATGGCTTGTCTTTGGAGCTTCGGAAGAAGTTTGAGGGAATGGAGTTTCGAGACCTTTATGACTTAGTTATGAGGGTGGATAAGTATGAGGCTCTTCTGAGGGAAGAGCGTCAAAAGAAGATGGCCGCCAAGGCTGCATGGAACAAGAATAAGTCAAGCGTCCAAATGGTGAACATGGAAGAGGAGCTGGAACAACTTGACACTGAGTCGGATGAGGAATTGGCCGAGATCAATGCGGCTGAGATTGTTATTTCCAAGCCACATGTGTGTAAGGCCTTGGTAAAAGCTTCTAAAGCCCAGAAGGCACAACAAGTGAGTTTTTCTTCCAAGCAAAAAGGGTCAGCTACTAGAACGTTCACCTTTGACTTCTCAAAGGCTGAGCAAATATTTGATCAATTGTTGGCCGAAAAGCTCATCAAGCTCACCAACGGTCAAACAATGCCACCCGGTAATGAGCTTAAGGATCGAACTTATTGCAAATGGCACAATGCATGGTCTCATTCAACTGCTAATTGCGTTGTCTTCCGTAATGTTGTGCAAGACCTTATTGAAAAGGGAACTCTGCGTTTCCCAGACAAGGACAAGCCAGTGATGGGTGTGGAGAAAGACCCTTTCCCAAATGCTCAAGTCAACATGGTTAACTTACACCTCCCAGAATACGGTCGACGCAATGAGAAAAAGGCTGGGGGAGATGGGAGTAGGTCATCCCAAACTCTTGGGGGGCAATCCCAAAGAAAAGAAGTTCGACCAATAAAGGAGGTGACTACTCGGCCAGAAGGAAAATTGGCCCCAATTAAGGGAATTGTGCTGTGTAGCAGGTGCCAATGTGAGGTAGAACTAGAAGCCTTT
Source organism: Dryas drummondii (assembly GCA_003254865.1). NCBI lineage: Eukaryota > Viridiplantae > Streptophyta > Magnoliopsida > Rosales > Rosaceae > Dryas > Dryas drummondii. The sequence goes on from QANW01003660.1 coordinate 711,204, forward strand.
AGGGTGGAATCGGTAAAACAAAATGAGGAGAACAATAACGTTCTAAAGTCGTCTCAAAATCGGGACAAAAGCATGCCAACCACGGCCCAAGAAAAGGAAAAGGTTGGCCAAGGGCACGAATTTGAGAAGTCAATTGAGCATCATTTCCAAGAAAAAGGCAAAGGCAGAGTGGATGAAATGTCACCACTTGAGAATTTCAGCCCTCATAGCCCAAGAAGGAGGATTGACTTAGGTGGCAGGACAAGGCGTCAACTCGAAGGAGATTTGCGTGGTGATGGAAAGCCAATAACATTTCAGCCAAAAGACAAGGGCAAAGGAAAAATGGAAGATTTGGTACCACTAAGGGATGACAGACTTCGTAGTCCAAGAAGGAAAGTTGAGTTGGGAAACGAGTCAAGACGGTACCATGAGGACAACTATCGTAGGCTGTATAAACGGCCTTACCACAGGACACTGCGGTATGAAGATGTGGTGGAGGATTTGTCCAAGCCATATGAAAGAAAAGAAAGGAGCCTTTGGGTTTCGGTGACTGAGGGCCAAAACAGAAATGTGGCTCATGTGGCTATGCCAAAACCGGGAAAAAACACCTTCAAACCAACCCCAGCTGAACCTAATGTTTGGTACAAGAAAGGGAAGGACGGAATTATGATTCCTCTGACAAGAACCCAAACTCGACGTGTCCAAAGGCAGTACGCTCAGTCATGTCGTGAGGAGGAGGCTTGGATTAAGGAAAGGGAGGCTCAATTGAGAAGAAGCTCCGATTTAAGGGAAAAGATAAAGAGAGAAGAAGTCAGGCTCTTGAAGGATGATAATTTGGCTGAAGAAAATATGGTGGCCGTACCTAAAGTCCAAAGAAAAGTTGAAGGGACCAAGGTAATGGCTGTCCCACGAGAAAAAGAGGAAGTCATAAACATACTTGAAGTTCATATGTCAGGGGCATTTGAGGCCAATAAGGAAAAGGTTGGGACATGCAAGATAGACACCGACCAATCCATGGTCGAGATTGCTAAATACGATAAAGACCGGCCTGTAGTTGAACAACCCAAGGCTGAAGTCGGCCAAGAGACGGTTTCAACACAAGTGATGGCAGGCACTCCTTCCTCATCTCATGACCTTTCACCAAGAATGAATGGGCCAGTTGAGGGAAAGAATGACTCTTTTAACGAAGGGGATGAAGATAGAGTAGACCCCGACCAAGAAATGGGATTTGAAGAGGCTGGGGATGAAGATTACTTGGATGAAGATGACCTTGACAGAGAATATTATGAGGAGGAGAAAGAAAGTGACAACAATAAAGGTGAAAAGAAGTCCCAAATGAAGATATCACCTTCAGGAAAAATTACATATGAATTTGGGTCTTTAGGACCATTTGAATGCGGCATGATCATTACTTTGTCGTTGGATTTCAAAGCAGGGCCAGAACAAGTGGACCAGTTGGAAGGAGACGTCATGGTTGAAGAAGAGGCATGGGCAGAAATAGATGACCAAGTAGCAAATCAGGAAGAAAGTGATTGTGGACGGTCTGCGTGGCTCAAAGAGCACGGGGATGACCTCAACAACCAGTTAAGAACATTCCTCGGCAGGCCAACAGATGCAATGGCCAAACAAGTAAGAGCGTTATACATCCGGGCACATATTGATGGAATGCCGATGAATAGAGTATTCGTGGACAACGGTGCCGCTGCTAATATTCTACCATTGTCTACCTTGAAGAAGCTAAAGAAAACACAACATGACCTGCGTCCGACAAAGGTGAGGATAAGCTCTTTTGTGGGGGACGACGAGGAAATTCTAGGGCCAATTTCGCTAGAAGTAGCGGTTGGAAAAAAGAGAAGGGACACTACTTTCCTCGTGGTGAACTCGTTCTCCCAATATAATGTACTGCTTGGTCGAGATTGGATCAATGGTAGTTGGTGCATCCCGTCGTCTTTGCACCAATTGCTAATACTTTGGAATGAGGACAATACAATCGATGTTATTTCGGCCGATACACGGCCTTTTTCAGCTTCAGCCAACTTTATGGACGCTGAATTGTATGAGGAAGGAGTCACATTCCAAACTTTGGTAGATGGAGTCAGGGATATAGAATCTTTTGGGGTCGCAGCCAATGAGTTGGTTGAAGCCAAGAAATTGGAAGTCAAGATTAAAGATGAGCGGCCAATGTTGGCTGACCTGTTTGCATCAATATCCATATCCGATGACGGACAAGAATCAAGAAACGATTGAAGAAGCGCTGGAGAGATGGTCAGTGCATTTGGCCGAAGAAACGGCCTGGAAAGACAAAGATGAGATCGATCTCGTCGAATGCTTAAGAGAAGGGCCTGAAGAGGACCGCTTAGAAATTGAGGAATTGGACCCAGCACCAGCCAAGCTTGATGACTCCAAGGCTGAAGTGCAAGACCCTTTGATTGAAGTGAATTTGGGAACGGCTGAGGAGCATAGGCCGGTTTACGTCAGCNTGCTGGTGCAACCTACCAGCGAGCCATGAACGCGATTTTCCATGATATGATTGGCAAGACTTTGGAAGTGTATATTGATGATGTGGTTGTAAAGTCGGCCACTCGGTCGGGCCATCTTGGGGATTTAAAGAAAGCCTTCGAAAGAATGAGGTTGCATAAACTAAAGATGAATCCTCAAAAATGCGCTTTTGGGGTGTCGGCCGGAAACTTTCTAGGCTTTTTAGTCCACCAAAGAGGAATTGAAGTGGACAAGAATAAGGCCAAAGCCATCATTGACGCGCCCCCACCCAAGAACAAAAAGGAATTGCAAAGCTTCCTTGGCCGAATAAACTTTTTGAGAAGGTTTATTTCAAACTCGGCCGGAAAGACAGAACCTTTTTCCCCACTTCTTAAGCTTAAGGGTGAAGAGGAATTTGTATGGGGAGAACTACAACAGAAGGCATTTGAAGCAATTAAAGATTATTTAACCCGGCCACCAGTATTGATTCCGCCTAAGAGAGGCAAGCCACTGAAGTTGTACATATCGGCTTCAGAGAACTCTATTGGAAGCTTGTTGGCCCAAAACAACGATGAAAAGAAAGAACAGGTCATCCACTACTTAAGTAGAATACTAACGGCGGTGGAAAGAAAATATTCGCCGATCGAAAAGTTATGTTTGGCTTTACTTCACAGCCACAAAATTGAGACATTACATGTTGCCTTCTGTTGTCTTTATCATTTCCAAAACAGACCTCATTAAATACACGTTGTCCCGACCTATCATTAGAGGCCGAATTGGAAAATGGACAATGGCTTTGTCTGAATTCTCGTTTAGGTATGTGCCCCAACAATCGGTTAAGGGCCAAGCCTTAGCCGATTTCCTAGCCGCTCACCCTAGTGTAGAAATAGAAGACATGGAATCATTCGAGATAGCATCTCACTTTCTNGGAAGTTATAGATGGGTCGAGTACTGCGGCCGCATCTGGGGCCGGAATTGTGATCGTTTCTCCGGGGAGTTTTAGAGCACAATATGCCTTCCTTC
>QANW01003660.1:721052-745527 GCA_003254865.1 Dryas drummondii
CGTTCTCGTATGGCCATTTTTCATATTGGCCATTTTTCATATTGGCCATTTCTCATGTTGGCCATTTTTTATATTGGCCATTTTTTATGTAGTGGCTAAGAATATTTTCTTGGCCCGTATACTCTTACTTGGTGGCCAACTTACTTTGGGGCCAATGGGTGTTTTAACCCACTCCTCTTTAAATGGTGGTTTAAGGGCCAATAATTGTTTAAGACTACTAGCCAATATGGCCCACGACCCAAAAGAAATTTTTAAGGCCAGTAATGAGACTATAAAATGGATGAACCCGTCTCAATAAAGGGGCCGGTAGAGATTTCCACGGCCCGTTCGCATAATCAACTCCAAAAAATAAGTCCAAAATTGCTAGGAAGCCAAATCAAGTAATAAGTCCAACTTTGAAAATAATTCGGAAAGTTTTGCGAATAAGTTACCTAGATGGACAAGGACTCAATACGATCAAGTAAAGGAATCCTACTATGGAAAGAATTTCAATCCTCATCAATAACAAAACTTGGCCGCCAAGAAGAAATCTCAGAAGTTCGAGTCCTACTAGGAGAAGGAAGATGATTTCGGGCCAGGAAACGGCCCATTATCTAGGGTTGTATCCTAGCACCCTTATAAATAGAGGCATTCGAGAGAAGAGAAGCACACATTTAGCATCCAATACACCCAGATACTCAAATCTCAAGAATCTCTCGAAGTTCTTTTGCTTTCAATTTCTTCTTAGTTGCTACCGTTCGAGGTGCTTTTAGGCTTCTCATAACTTTAGTCTCAAGATCATTAGGTTTGTAGCTCTGCCATTGCCTTCACAAGGATTGTGGTATCGATTTATTTTATGCACTTTAAGTTCATGCAATTGGATCGTTGTTATTTTAATTCTTGTTTAAGTTCTTCACTCAATACATAAATGTTTATTTTGTTTATTGTTCTTTTTAATATTGAAGTTGATTTAGTTGGCAATAATAGCGTTGAGTTTCAGTATAATTTTATCGTACATAGTTTCTTTTATCTTTTTGGCCAATTTCATCATTGTATTCACGAATTCAACAACACTGTTCTAAGGAGGCCGAGACGCGACTCGGACTCTGATTCCGACTAAAGCCTTGTCCCCGAGGCTAGAAAAGAATCTAGGCCAAGAGTGGTTCCTAGCTTGGCCGCACAATCGTTAGATTGGATTTCAGATTTAGGCGCAAAACCTCAACATTACCATCCCAATTTCTATTGTGGCCTAGTTTGAGGCCCAATAGTGGCACGCCCCGCACACTCACATCCAAACGGACCAAAAATCACTTTTGGCCAACCTTGGCTAAAAAACTAGTGAACAGGATCAAAGTGGAATATTAGCTACGGTATGGTTTTTCTTCTCTTATCTGTACGCTAAGGTTGAACTTGAAAGAGATAGCCAAACATACTTGCAGCCTAGTGCTTGGTATAGTGCACGAGCAATATTTCTTACTGGGTTGTTCTTATGTTTTCACTTTTCAGGCTGAGGGCGAGAGTAAGGATTGGATTAATGAGTTGCCAAATGGCATTCTCTCATCCATAATTTCATTGTTAAGCATAAAAGATGCAGTGGATACTAGCATGATTGCACGTCGGTGGAGAAACCTTTGGTGTCATCCAATACTGACAAGGCCCAATCTTGAATTTGACATTCCAAACATTTTTGGGAGCAGATATGTCGGACCCAAGTTATCTCCTTTTTATGCAGCCATTCATCCTGAGTTGGAAAGATAATTAACAAGACAAGACTTTTTATGTACCCCAAAGTGTACCAGCATTTAGAAACCTCAAAAAACTGGAGTTGACTACCCAGACATTTGAATCATTCTGGATTGACAATGATCTCGTGTGGGTTCTGAATCTCCTTTTGGAACGACCACTACAACAAATATGGCCAAAGACCTCTATTTTTTGCACCCATATATAAATGAGAGGGTGCCGATTGACAAATGAGGTGGTCACTAATACTTATTGTTAGTGATTGCTATGTTTATAGTAGAGATAATAGTTGCCTTAGAACCCACTAATTTGTAAGATAGTTAATTTTTTGGTAGCTCCATAAACATAGTAACCAAATTGGGAGATTAGTGAGATAATTTTTCTTTTCCCACCCCTAACCCAAACTAAATTTGTCATGGTGGCTATGTACAATGCCTTTTTTCTTTGAAACTAAAGTTGAGAAAGTGACAATTGACATTTTGGGTTTAGGAATGAATTTATAAAATATTTCACTAAAATTATTTTTCTATGAATTTATAAAAGTGTTTGTTTTAAAAAGAAATGCTTTTATAAATTGGTTTTAGGTTTTATTTTGATGTTTATATTTTAAACGAGTTTTTGGTCTAGTTGGATAGGGCTCATGATTACGAGCATGTAGACTGGAAGAAGACGCGAAAATGAGTTACAACCATCAAGTTTCGGATATTTTAAATTAAAGAGCAATTTAGTAAATTCGTCAGATAGAGTTTGTTTATAAAGACCTAACTTCAGCATTTTTCTTCTCATTTTACTCCTGAAGCAGCCGCACACCCTATTCTCTTTCTCTCTATTCTCTCTCCTCTGCCGTGAGCTCTCTCCGGCCATCTCTTTGCCGTCCAGCAGCCAACGCCGGCAACATGGACCTTAATCAACTAGTCTTTTCCTCCTCTCTCTATCCCTGCCTTTTGATTGCTCAACAACTCAATGAAAACATGGATTCACAGCAAACCTGATCCAGCCTTCTTCTCCGATAGGTCACTAGTTTCAGTGACCTCTTTACATCGAGTTGGTCCCAAAATCTTCCCCTAGGTGAGCTGAGTTCAATAGTGTAAACACCTAGCCCATTCAGACGCCGCACGTGGTCGTTCAAAACCCAAACACCCATGACCTTCCTCTACTAATTATGGATAGCATTAAAAACTATTCCAACATTACTACTAAGCAACCTTCATTCAGGTTTCTATTTAGTTTTTTTTTTTTTTTTTTTTTTTCATTTTTCAAATCAAAACATTAATTTCTCTGACCCATTTTATATTTGTTAATTTGTTTGCAGAGGAAGATGCCAAGAACTCACCCTTTTTTTAAAGGCACAAAAGGAATATGATCGAAGTATTAAATTTTGCTATGCTTCCCAAATTCTTAGTTGTTTATTGTTTTTGTCTAATTTTATCTAATAGCTTAGGTGTGTATATTTTGAGGCGAGATGGCTAATGTCAACACATATAGTTTTGTCTAATTTTATTTATGAGGTAAGCTCAATATCTTTTCTATCTATTTTAATTGTCCAAGAGTAGTAAGAACAATTGTTAATCCTCATGTTTCTATAAAGGCCGGGCAAGAAAGATTGTTGGTATTATCTACATCCACACTACTTCTGTCCAAGTAATTTGGATGTTGTATATGGCATAGAGTGCAAACTACGTATTATATAGGTTTCTTACTTACATTGTGTATATTGTGATTTAATTTCTTAGTATTCTTTAGCTATGCTTGATCAATTATTTTAACATGATGGTTTGAATAAATCATTTTCATAATCTGAATTCATTAGGTAACAATAAATGTAGTACGTTTAGTTGGAAAGCATGTGAGGAGGAGTGCTTGAAGAATTGCTCTTGCTCTGCATATGCCAAAGCAGATGTGGTGAGGGGGTGGTGCATGACATGGTATGGAGATTTAGTAGATAAAAAGGACTTTTGCTGAGGGAGGCCAAGATTTATGCAATGTGTAGATTATGATTTAATTTGTACATATGTGTTGATGCACTTGAGTTTGGTATTGCCTTTTCAAATCTAATTTTTCTAAATACTAAAAGAATATCTAAATGATTATTTTAATAATAGTTAGTAGGTTTATGCTTTCTTCTGTAGCCTAATGCTCAAGATCATGGTCCAAAAGCTGTTTCAAAACACATGCTTACTTGCTACATGAAAGGATCACTTCAGGTTTATCATCTTTGTATGTTTAGTGTTTTCTGTTCGTCTATACATACTTAGTGTTGGAAAAAAAAAAAAATTGTTGTAAGATGTTGGAATCCTGTTATTTTCTTAGTCCATTGTACAAATCAATCATATAAATATCTAGATGTAAATAAAAATTAATTTGAAATTTCTCTTCTATTGATGGAATATGCAGACAAACATGATATGGTTTTTTTCTTGGCTGCACTAGGGGCTAGGAATTTTAAATCATAAATTAAGTTCTATGTGCGCTTTGAAGTTTCTTTTTTGCTGGTAGTCTAGTGGACACTCTCAGAAAGTAGACAAGTTAAGGCTGGTTTATGGGGGAGGAATAGAAAAATGGAAGCATGGGGGTTGTGGGAATTGATTAAGAAATGCAGGTGGGGGAGTTGTTGGGGAAAATAATGATGGGAGATGACTAAAGAAGTGGGAAAGTGATTATAAAAAGGGAAAGAGGAAGATATTAAAGAAATGTGTAAGAGGCATCAGCAAGGAGAATAACGTGGGCTGATTAAAGAAAAAGGGAAAATATAGGAATCAGATGAAACGGGGGGGGGGGTCTGGACCTCATGGGAGAGGTCTGGTCTTCATGGTAAAGTTGGGAGCTGCTAGAGGTCTAGACCTCATGGAGGAGGTCTGGTCCTTAGCTTCATGGCTTCACTGGTGAGTTTCTGGAGGTTCGATCCTTTGGGGAGAGATCTGGTCCTCAAGCTTCGAATCCACTTCTTGTCCTACATCAATACGGAACATTCAACATTGCATGGTGTATATATTGGTGTATATATTTGTGTAGATTTTAGATGATGCACAATGGCTAAGTATTGTTGTTGGGTTTTTTTTTGGCCATGAAGTATTGTTGTTGGATAATTCTATAAGTATAACAAAAAAGTTTGTTAATCAGTAAATTTAACAGATATGCACTCTATGACTTGTAAATGGTGTTCTTGAAGCTGATGGAGTTACTACTAAAGCAGCAACAAATCAAGAGGATAAAGCTGCATGCTTAAGGTACACTCTTGATAATTATCGGGGCAATTATATCTTTATTTTGGTGATACAATTAAAGAAATTTCATTTTGTAGTTCTGTGAGATTGATGGTATTGAAGGATTTTGAGTTTGTGAAGGGTGATCTTGAAGGGGATGATATTGATGGTGAAAGCTTGGTCATTTTTTTGTGAAAACTGACAGGGTATCTACATAATTTGTAGCGGGTTTGGAGCTGTTGAATGACCAAGTTTAATTGTTTTAGATGCTTTTAGTTGTAAGAATGTTGAAGGAAACTAATAGAATGATTTGTAATTTAGGCTTCAACTGATATATGTGTAATGCAAGTTACTTTCGGTTCAAGTATGCGTTTTCAGATTTTATGAACAGTTTATTAATTAGAAGTGTTCATTTAAGGTTATATGAAAATTTATTACTATCAATTAGTAAGCATTTTTTTCGCATGGTGGAGGACAATTAATTACTGAAACCAAATCAGAAACTAATACCAAGAAGGTGAGAATGCAACAAGCAACTGTTGGAATTAGTGAGCTACCTAACCCACTTTTAACAAGATAGTAGAAGAATACATGGCATATCATTATTTAATAATATCAATCATCCACCAATATAGCAACCTCATTAGATATAGTGAAAAATTGAAACCAACTAACTGTAGCATTGGTGATGAGCATTCTCGCAGACTGTCATGGCAGGTTTTGGCAGAAGCTTCCACCATTCCTACATTTGGGTGGTCTTAGTTCCCTTGCCACCCCAACACCAACCTCCAACATGCTCTATGGTGACTGCAAGGTGGCAATGGGTAATAAAAACTAATAATAGTGGCAGTTGCATCTATTCCTACAAAAAAAAATTGGTAAGCTTTGCTAGATAATGTTGTAGTGAACTTGTAATAACGGTTAGTAATAAACATCTTGCTTGCTGTTATTCCTAGTCTATATCGAATGTGCGGACAAATCAATTATTTTAACATGCATTTTATACATCCAACAATATAACTAGACAAGATCTTTTTGATGATGTTATTGTAGGTATGTGGACTAGGGTTCCATGAGAATCAACGAGAGATAAGAAATCTTTCTGGATTCACATTTGATCATTTGAAAAGAGTTAAGATTCAGGGATTCTAAAGTCATTCGTTCGAGATAGAATTTGCTATTTGTATTTTGAAAAATGCAACAAAGCTCGAGACGATGGTAATTGACCCGTTTGGAAAAATCTATATGTATGGAGAGTGGGAGGAGGTTGTCTGCATAAATAGTTCAAATCCATATTGGGAAGAAAAAGGGGCTTTTGTCCAAGAAAAACTAGGGAAGTAACGACTGATGCTCGAGTTATAATTCTATAAAGGTCGTAGTTCAAGAATGCCAATCTAATTAGCTTAGGCCAATAGCTTTGATGTCTATCTATGATGTAACCATAATTATACAAGCAACCATATAAGTAGGGCAGTTGCTTTGTCTTTCATCTTTTTATTGCTTTGCTATCAGCCTGTCACTTGGTAGCCTTTTATACCACACGTTTAATGTTCAGGTCTCTTTTTTTAGATATACTTGGGGTTTTAACTGATTATTGGAAGGTGGTTGGATAAATTTTGATTGACCAAAATTGTTTGTCATTTGAAGGAATTCAAAAAACGAATTGGCGCACTCTCTCTTTTCTTCTTCTTCAACCCCCATCATCTTGTTGGAAAATATGAAGGTAGTCATTGAACAAAGTCCTCGGGGTTAATTTTCCCAAATGTTGTTCATGGTTCAATTTTTTTCAATGCAACAAAAAAAAAAAGTATTTATAGAACTGAAAAAGCCGGTTTATTCTTTTATGTTTTTTTTATTATTAATTAACTAATGTCTATAAGATTTGAATTTAAGATTATCCACTAGTTCAAATGGTTATTGACATTCTTATTCTCAATTTTAAAAAGTTATTTTTATCCAAGCAATTAAATGTAGTTAATAACTTAATAAGATCATTTGTTTTTTGGACAAAAGTTAATAAGATAATTTTGATTTTATGCGTTTATAATTATTTTGCACCGAATGTGTTTATAAATATAGTAGAACACGTCAATAATCATTTAGTCTAAATGATGGTATTCAATTTTTCTTTGTAAATTCTAAGTTCAAATTTCATAGAAACCAATTAATTAATAAAATAAAAAATGCTACAGTACAACACTTATTTCTATACTCAACGTTAGAGAGCTTTTGAGGTCTTTGTAGTTGTCTGTCAAACTAATACTACTACCATGTTTAGGAACTGTGTGGCTATTTTGTGAGATAACTACTTTTTCAGAATATACCGGAATATACCTTTGCACTTGTCAAACTAATACTGTCGTCTTTTTTTTTCTTCAAACTTTTTTTTTAATGTGGAAGCAAATTACAAATTGTAGACCCCGATATAAACCATAATTAACAAGGGCAAAGAAATGCACTTAATTTAAATATCGTAACTTTGGCATGCCTAAGAAATAAGCATGTAAGTTTGGCCAACAATGCAATGAAGAAAACCAAAAATAAAAAAATAAAATAAAACAATGAAAATCAATCAGCAGCTGAATACAAGGCACAGTAGCCACTTAACTGTTAAAACTTAAATGTCAAGTCCCATATATGCAAGTGATCAAATGAATTAAGTAATCAAATGGTGTAAACATCCACCAAATGTCACTAGAATCACAATATTTTTCTAAATTTTTTTTTCCCACCCCCACAATGATTCAGTAGAATTTTCCTTGATAAAGGATGATTCACTTCTATACCAAAGCCTTCTCTAATTATCAATCTTTTTTCTCCTTACAGTGTATCACCAATTCATGGATTAATGAAATACTATTCTCTATCTGGTATCTGCTGCGTTCCTTTTGTGAGCTAAATCCTCTCTTTACATTCGGGTCTTCAGTCTCAACCCTGACTGACCTCATTTGTGGTGAAATTTCCCTTTCCTTGATTTGTTCTTCTCCTGCATTTTCTTTTTCTTCGCTTCAACTGTAACCCACGTATAATCTGGGGGAATTGCAAATGGGTCTTGAATAGTTTCTATCCTACTGCTAGAACCAGTGGCGGACGAGCCAAGGCGTTGGTAAGGAGCTTTTACCCACTGAAACCAAGATGAACTTGAGGAATTCGTCATAGCTGGGCTCTCCCTGCCTGAGGCAGGGGGGCTCGATGGGGGTGTTGCAAATTCATCCATTGGCGGTAACTCTTCAACCTTTGTGAAAGTGACAATTACTCTGATAGTAGGAACCACTGGGATGGCAACCTAGATGTAAACAAATGGAGACTATTCAGAAAATAGATTAAAAATAAAAAGAAATGATTAGAGTGAAAACAGCAACAAAAAGAAAGTGCTACCAAACAATCACCATGTCTAATGAATTTCTTATATTGGGGGAAAAGGAAACTAAAATAAAGGAACCATAAGAGCAACAAATTAATAAGTTGTGCAACAAAATTTCTATATTCTCTCCAAAAATAAAGATGAGTACAGAGAGTTCAAAAGAGATTTTGGCAACAAAGAGGGCTGCCATGGTCTTCCCATCATCTTACCATACGCTGAAAAAAACTGCAATCATATTTTTCTCAACAAAGCATGGTAAATAAATATCTTTCTTCCATCACACAGAAGACTACAATAAGATAAAGCAACATGCAATGGCACAACCAGAAGCAGTAATCAGACTATGTAACTTGCTCTTCTACACGTACATACAGGAGTGTTCAGGCACATACCATTAAGTGGTTTAATAACACACCTACCATGCTCTAAGTCTTTGGATGAAAATTCAACAGTTGATAGAACAAAGGCTTATATGTAAGTAAAACGACATGTTTTCTATTTATTCATCCAGTAGCTTAGAACATAGTATGTATCTAAACATAAATACATACATCTACACACACAACACACATATATATATATATTGGGATCCATATATATTATATGGAAACCTTGTAATTTAGAAGTTTGAATAAATAGAATTTAGAAGCAAAAAACAATTAAGTGAATATTTAAAAATTCAACCGACTCAAGGACTTTAGATAACTCAATACTATTAAAGTTGGGTAATACTATCAGCACTTCGTAACATTAGGAGTGCACTTCAAAATGATTATTTTATAACGTTTCTGCATTCACAAGATGGAGGAGCAAGAAGCCATAATAGAGGGCCCATAACGTTGGCCTTAAAATTAGCAAACTTCAAAGAAAGTCAAAAAGCCTGTTTACATCTTTTACTCAATAGCCATTCCTAATTTACCCAGCATAAAATTCTTGGCATGAGAATCTTTTACATCTCTATATAGAATCATGTACTTTCAACATTATATAATCCTTTGAAATCCAGAATAAAAGAGTTGATGGAGCACAAGCGCACACACATTTTTTTACAATATTAGCATTATGTTATCGATAGACGTTTGTATATCTTTATAGCTTGAGCTCAGTCCAGCAACAATACATGCACAAACAAAGTCACCCTCAAGCTTACATGCACATAAATTGAACTGTGGAAAAAATAATTGAAGAGAGGGAAGAAAGAAGGTAACAATCACTTATGAAAAAAAAAATGGTAACATTCCCAATCATGAAAAAATGACCAAAAGAACCCACCAGTGCCATTACTGGAAATAAACAACAGAAACAAACGGAGAGGAAAAAGAGAAGGAAGGGAGGGGAAGATTTATTGATGCCCATTATATTTGATTTCAAACTCCAAAACTCCAATATGCCCATTAACTGTTAAGAATGGCCAAAAATTATAACACAAAAGTCCAAGCCCTAGAAGAATGTAAAGGTGCATAAGAGTTCACATCAAAGGAGCAAAACTGAATATTTCAAATCAAAGAGCCATTAATGCAAAGGAAATCAAAGGTCAAATCCAAGGGATAAATTAGCCTACAACCAAGTAAGGAAGTTCACACGCCCTAATTCCTAAAATTGAAGAAAGAACAACCAGAGCAAAAAAGGCAGAAACCAAGATTTCATGTGGATCCTAACATGGTATTAAATGTCAGTGCACAACAACCTACTATGCTAAATGAAAAGTCCAGTTCAAGCTTTGCTCATTAGCTGCAAAACTTGGAATAGGCTAGCTGTCAAGTTCAAACTATTGACGACGGGTCAGTTCAAGTTGTTCAATGAACCCTAAATCCTAAAATTGAAGATAGTAGAATTAGAGCTCAAAGGGAAGAAACCAGACAGATTTCATGTGAAAATCCCCACATATTATTAAATTCCAATGCTCAATAACCCACTATGCTAGTGAGTAGTCCAGTTCAAGATTTTGCTAATTAGCTGAAAAACTTGAAAAAGGCTTCCTATAGTGTTCAAAGTGATATCCCTCAATTTTGAGTTCTACCAAGTCTAATCTCTAATCACTATCATAAGAGGGAGGCAACTGAAAAACTCACCTATTAAACCATCATGGTACTTTTTACAAGTGCTAATTGCTCAATCCTTTCCTTATAAGAAAAAAGAAACAGATCCATTACATTGACATTCACGAAATCATGACTCAAGTGAACATAACACAATACAAGTATTGACAGGTTCATTTATGCTTCATTGTTTTGATATAATTGATCGATTTTAAAAGGACTCTCACTGAGATGGAAGTGGAGGAGTTTGCTGTGCTTTTGCTGTTATTGGAGGCAGTGCATCTGCATCCATCTAGACCTGATGTCAGGGCTTGCAGACTAGAAGGTTCAGGGCTTTTCGTGTAAATCATATAGCAGTTTCCTTTGTGACAAACCAGATATTTATTCTTTTCAACCTTTCAACCAGATCTGGAAAGAATTCTGGCATGGTTAGTGGTAACGGGAGGATAAAAAATTGTGTTCCAAGTCCAAAGGAGAAGGCTGTATTTATGTTTTTCCCCACATTGATGTATCCTAATATAAGAATGGGCAGGAAAGTGTTGATCACGTATTACTCACTGCCCTTTTGCTGTACGATTGTCGTGAAAGTTTTTTGGGGAAGATAAAGCAGCCTGGGTTCTTCCAAGGAATCTTTATGATCTTCTGTGCAGTATAAGGTTTTGGGAAGGGGAAAGAAAGAAAAAGTGCTGGGGGTTTCCATGGTGTTAGCAATAATTTGGGTTACTTGGCTGGAGTGAAATAGAAGAATGTTTTAAAACTACAAGAACTTTGGGAGCGTATCAGATTTTGGTCGGCTCTTTGGGCTTCAGTTGCAATAGAATTTAGGGAGCTTTCTTTCTATTCTATAATGTTCAACTGGAAAGCTAATGTGCACTGATGTTGTGGTTGTCTGTTTAGGGAAGTGTTTTAGCTTTACTGTACAGGGTAGATTTTGATCCTCAACTTAGTAGAAGCTGAATGATGCAGTGCACTTCTTGTCCACAGATTCTAATATATTTTCTTTAGTCAATTAAATTTTGTTCTCTTCCAAAAACAGTGATTAACTACAAAAGTCAACTAGTAGGTTCACGTGGAAAATATCAGGTGGTAATCAGACAATCAGATTCCATATTCTAAGACTATATATAGACTATAGATAACTAATGTTTTTTATATGAAAAAAATTTTACTTTGCAAGACCCTATAGTAGTAGTCCTCATTTGTTAAGAAGTTAACATGCCATCCACAGTTAGACTCACTAAGAAGGTCAAATTATGGCACATTTGCACAGTGTTTCAGATTCAAAATCCAAACCCCTACAAAAACAAATGATTCCTTCAAGAGAGGGCACATCCTACTCTTAAGACAGAATCAGGCAGGCAGATAAAAAAATAGATAAATCTAAGTGCAATAAAAAAATCTGAATAAATTGGAAAAGCAAAAACAGTGCATCTATGGAAATAACATAATGCACCAACTAAAACCAAAACAGGGTAACAAAATGATGGGGTGGGGGGGACGCATACCTTGACTGGAAATGTTCCCATTGGAAGTTTGGTCGTAAGCAGCTCCCTCAAACGACGGATTGCCTTAACCTTGTTCGCTAAAATATCAAGCAATGGCAACAGTTCCTCTGTTTGTAGTGGAAAGTTTGGGGAAAGCCAGAGGATAGGCCTTAACCCTTTCTTATACTCATTCTCCTTGCTTGCATCCTTGTGACGATTTCTGTTATCAGAACTCGTAGAGGAAGATGCTTTCATTTCCCTTCCTCTTCGGGAATCATCCCCCCTCACAGCAATCTCCACATTTTGTCTTCCAGGTCTGCTTTGATTTCTGGAAGGAGAATCCCCAAGCAGATCACTCACCTTCTCATCTACACAGAGAGAATTTCTTGGGGGAACAATCTTCTTCTGCCCTTCAACTTTAGTATCCCGTTTCCTCCATCCACCAAACCATCCTTTCTTTTCCTGCTTATTCTCTCCATTTCTACAATTGCTTACATCTTCAATAGGAATCTCCCTATGCTCATAACAACTATGACGATGCTCAATAAACCCATCACCATTCTCATTGGACAATTCTGATGAATCCAATTTAAGTGCATTTTCTAGTTGCCTCCTCTCATCCTCTGTCAAAATGTCATCAAGTTCCTCACTTTCAGTTTCATTTTCATTGCAAGTTGAGAAAAACTCATCATCTGTCATAGCCCCAGGGACCCTCCTAGATTTGATACTCACAACCACATTATGCATATCATATACCTTAGCCTTCCATAGGCCAACCATTTCTGTTTTCTCCTGTCGCCTCCAAGTCAACTGAGGTAAGAGAACTGCCTGAGTCACATCAATCCCAGGCCTGAATATATTAGTCTGAGACATTGCAACCACCTCTTGTCGGACTTCTTCATCAGTTGCTTGAGAACCAGCACCATCCAAAGCATTCATCACCTCCTTATCCTTGTGCGAGATCATGCAAAGTGACCCCGGAGGCACTTTACCATCCTCAGACCCATCACCAAGAAAAACAACACTCTGATCAGAACGCTGAATTCTAAAACCATCAAAACCGGCCAATGTCATATCTGCTCTCAAATTTGCACCCCTTTTCCAGATCTTGTAAGTATCTGATGGGGCAATCCTCGAAATGAAAGGAATCACAGAACTCTCAAAGTGGAATGTAATTTCCATGTAGAAGTCCCTCATCCTCCGCATAGTTCCAATTAAACGAGGCAACCTTCTGCACCATTTTGCCCAAGCCAGTGGCTGGTAGTGCCTAACTATAATCATGGAAATTGCTTCTTCTCTGTTGCAAATTGCTTCCTGGAGTGCACTCCACCCCTGTTCATTCTGCAAGCTCCAATCCACCCCAGCAACCATAAGCATTTCAGTTGCTGTTTGGTCACCAAGTTTTACAGCCAAGTGAAGAGGGGTGTCACGGTTTGGGACATCTCGTCGATCAATCACAGCAGCGATGGCATCAGCCTTCTCTTCCTCAGCTAATGAAGCTGATTCAGTGCAAATCTCAGCGGGGTTGCACAGCCGCGGGAGACCTGCAAGAATCCTCCTGAGACTGGCATAATCCCTCATGACTATGGCCTTGTGCACTGGGCTATGAGCATACTTCACAGCATCAATTCCAGCCATGACTCAGGAGAATATAACACCAATCGAACTAATATATACAACCAATAACCGAAACAATTACCCAATACTGGAACACGGTCAGATAACGCAGATGATTACTGTCCCAGAATAGAACTCAAACATAGCCCCAAATTTGAACTAAAAGAAGCCATATATATAGAGTATACAATCA
This sequence comes from Dryas drummondii, assembly GCA_003254865.1. Taxonomy (NCBI): domain Eukaryota; kingdom Viridiplantae; phylum Streptophyta; class Magnoliopsida; order Rosales; family Rosaceae; genus Dryas; species Dryas drummondii. The sequence continues at coordinate 734,675 of QANW01003660.1, forward strand.
GAACCCAAAAACTAATTGTCGATCCTGAGCAGTAAATCCAACAAACGAAACAGAACCAGTTCACAATTGTTCAAGATATTGATTAAATTCCTTGCAATCTTTCCCAGAAACGAATCAGACCCAATTCAAGCTACAGACAGATAGCACAAGAAACAGCAAGAAAGAGACAGTTGACGCCTCTGCCCAGACCCAAGAAAAGAATCTGGGGTGGGGGCCAAGGCAAGGACCAAAGAGGCCAAGAAATCTCACCTTCTTCTTCTGCTTCTCTTTTGCTTCTTCTTCTGTGACCCCCCAGAGAGACCAAGATTGCACCAAAAGAGACTCAGCCACAAAACCCCACCACAATTCTCTCTCTCTCTCTCTCTGCAAGTTAAAAGAAAAAAGAACAAGATACCCTTGTGATCCAATCCAGATCAGACAAACCCAAGAACATGCATGTGGGTGAGTGAAACAAAAAAAATGCTATTAAATGCTATTATTTTTTTTTTAGAGGTAATTAAGAAGAATAAAAGGAAGAGAAGGAATCTGAAAAACAAAAACAAAAAAATAGAATCAAGAAAGGAATACAAGAAAGCAACAAAACCCCACCACCCAAGCAAATGAAACAAACTGTTTATGTTGAAAAGGAATAAGAAAAGAGGAATCAAAGTGAAGCACACAAGGAAGAACCCATTTTTATGGAAAGAGAGTTGAAAGAGTTTACCACTTTACCTCAAAAAGTAACAAGGAATGGGAAGGAGGGAGGTCTAAAATCAAGAGGAGAGCTGGAGAGGTGTCATATTTTAATTTTAATTTTTCTTATTCTTATTATTATTATTATTTATGGAGACAAAGAAAGATAAGAACACAAGAATGGATGAAAATTATAAAGGTGAGTGAGTCAGAGAAAGCCAGAGAGGGTCCGAAACAGGAAGGCAGCATGTGAGTGACGAGAAACAAGGAAGGCGAGGGAACTTGCTTTCCTATTTCCTCTTATTATTTTTTTCCTTTTTTGGGAAAGATTTAATATTTATTAATGAAATGCTCATTTATTATCATCTAAATAATGTTATAAATTATAAAAACTCCAAAATCTGGGTATTTATTTAATATTAATTGAATTGAATAGGATTTTTAAACGGTAGAATACTGTAATGGACTAGTAATAGGGGAGTAATAGCCATCTAGGTAGGCCTTCTGCCACTCACTCAACTCAAGACGGCCAACTGCCAACTACTAGGCAATGGACCCATGATCATGAGAGAGACAAAAGGACTTTTGGTTTCGGGCCGATGTTTCGACCCGGTTCTTAAGCCCATCTCAATTTTTCAGTTTTGAATTTAGTATTTTGTTTCTTGAGATCAAGGAATAAAATTTCGAGTTTCGAGAAAATTTCGATGGAAATTTCGATAGAAATTTCGACGGAAATTTCGAAGATTTTTAAATTTCGACAAAAATTAGATGGAAACGATGAAAATTACTATCAAAATACGGAAATTTTGAATGAAACTTTACCATATGTTTATTTAACATATTATCTACTAAATTGATAAAAAACATTGAAGAAACTAATTATATATAGTAGGCTTCATGTGATATAAGATGAATATAATGTGCGCTGAAGACAAATACTGTTAAATAAAATTAGTATAATGAATAAATGAAATTAGTATAGTATTTATACTCTATAATCTATACATTAAACCCTATATATTTTATAATCTATACTCTATATTGTTTAGGATATGGTATATGATATTAGGATTTAGGCCCTTTATGGTATTTTTAATTATTTTTTATATAGAAATATATTAAAGTTTATTGATTTAGGGTTTAAAAATAACTAAACGAAACTTCAAAATGGTCAAAAAAAATTCAAAACCATTTTTTTTCTTTACAATTGCCCAAATGCCTCAANCCCCGGCCACCCCCTGCCGCCGCCCTTCTTGAGGCGGCTGGGTTTCTGGGTTGTGAGTGAAATTTCAAGCGAAATTTCGGCGAAATTTAGTCGAATCCGTGTTAAAATTTCGGAACCCCTAAAAAACGAAATTTTCGGCGAAATTACGCCGAAAACTTCGAAATTTAAACCCTTGCTTGAGATAATGAATAAAGATTATAATAAATTTTATGGTTCGATTTCCTCCTATTCCTATATAATAAAGAAAGGGATACAAACCTATTACTATCTAGTACCCCTATCAAAACCAAGACCCACAAACAAAGTTAGCAAATGGTTTGATCACATGAACAAGATTGATTCATCATGTTATATATTGCTTTAGGTTTACATTAAACTATATTGATCTTAATACTTTCTACAAGCGCTTTACCTTTCATTATCAGAACTAACGTTATCACAAACTTCCAAGTTTTTAAAATAAGATAAATTTGGACTGAGCTTTAACAATACTAAGAACACTAGATTGAGCTTAATTTTTGGTAACTGAGAGTATCTTATGTCAGCTTTCACTCACCAGACTAATCCCTTGGGCCGGTCAAAGGTAAGCAATCTACGACGGGCCTAAGGGATTCACAAGAGATTTTACCTCCTTTACTGTCTGGTTCCAAGTGTCGAATTGAAGACTCGAACTCGGGTGTCTGAGTTTACAGCTACACCTTTGAACCAACTCCTCCAACACCTGGGAGTTAGACTGAGCTTAATTTAACCAAACCATCAAAATTAAAATTGACCTAATGATCCTAAGAGTAGGAGTAGTAGGAAGCTATGACGTCTCTTATAGGGCTGTAAATCGGCTCTATATAACTCAAGTTCGTATCGAATTCGGCTCGGGCTTGATTCGTTTAAGCTCGGCTTGTAAAAAAAACAAGCCAAGTCGAAGCTCGCTCGTTAAAGAAATAAGCCAAGCTTGAGCTTTGGTATGTTTGGCTCGAAAAACTCGTATTTCCTATAAGATAGCTCATGAACAAAGCTCAGCTCGTTCGTTCGATCAAATTATAAAGCTTATATATTATATTGAATAATCATATATTAAAAATTAAATATATATATTGTCCAAATTACCAAAAGCAGCCAAAAAAAAAAGGCCCAAAGAACAAAAGCCCAAAAGAAAAAATACTATCTGACCACAGGGAGTGAAATTTCGAAAATTTCGGCGAAATTTCGCCGAAATTTTCGTTTTTTGGGGGTTCCGAAATATTATACCATATCCATGAATTTTCGTTAACTTTTCGGCGAAATTTCGGTAAAATTTCGGCCGAAATTTCGAAGCAGCCTCACGTTTATTTCTGTGAACTATCAGCGAAATTTCGCCTAAATTTCGACGAAATTTGGCGAAATTTCGTTGAAATTTGAACTCAGATCTGCATCTGATCAGCCCATTTCCTTCCATTTTCATCTCTCAGATCTCTCTCTATCTCTCTTCTCTGTCTTCTTCCCCTGCGCAACACCTTTCTTTCTCTCTTTTCTAGTTCTCTGTCATCTCTCTCTCTCTCTTCTCCCCCTGCAACAGAACCTGCGCGCACCCAGTTGCCTCTGGCTTCCGGCGTGACCCCCTGCCTCCTCCCCCATCGTGGCCTCCAGCGTGACCCCCTGCATCCTCCCCCATCGTGACCCCCTTCCCTGCAAGCTAGGCTACAAGTCTGCAACCAAGTCTGCAACCTCCACTTGTTAGTAGCACTGTAGCAGTACTTGCGTGAAAGAGAAATCGTGGCCTGAGTGAAACCACATATAAACAAATATCTAATATGACTTTTTGAAGTCTGCAAGACTGCAACCAAGTCTAAAATCTAATATATTCTTATAAACAAAATATCTAATATGACTTTTTTAATTTTGCATATTGGATATTTGCCAAATATATAAAAAAATCATTCTTCTAAAAATTGAATTTTTTTTTTATCTAGCTCGAAATGGAATTATGGCCGACTTGATTTATTTTTGATTTTTTTTCACACATTTTAATTTTTTAATTATGTTTTAGAAAGTGTAAGCCTTTTAACATAAATGCTTTAATAATCTGCACAACTGTTGGCATTAATATCCATTTGACTTGATGTTGGTACAATGGTATATGCCTTTTACAAATGTACACAACTCACAACTGTACAACCATGTTCATAATTTTTAAAATAATTTAAAAAATATAAAAGTTCTACTTACTACTTTACTAGTACTCCACCGAAAACACAAACAACATGCATCACTTAAATGAGGTCTTGAGTATCACTTTATACAACAAGGTGATCAGTCAATCTAAGAACACACTTTTAATTGTTTGATTGTTTCTACTTTTTTTTTTTGGTCAAGAATTGTTTATACAATTATACTTATTAATTATATATTTCTTTATATTCTATTTTGATGTCAGTAACTCAGTACTCAGTTATATATGACTATATATAATATATGTGTAAGTGTGTAACAAACTAACAATTACTAATGATACATGATATACTCATATACATCATACATGCAGTGAATATATGAATCAAAATTAAGTGTATGAATGTATCTATGTTATAAATTATAATATTTTGGTATCGGCTTTTATTTTGCATATAAAACTTTGGAGATTGAGTGGTACTGCTATTATGGCCCATCTGAGGTGTTATTTATATAATTATTAATTAGTGACTTATATTTTTTTAACAATATTTATTTCCAGCGCGCATTATATTCATTTTATATCACATGAAACTTACTACATAATTTGATTTCTTCAATGTTTTTTATTAATATAGTAAATAATATGTTAAATAAACATACAGTCAAGTTTCATTCAAAATTTCCGTATTTTAATAGTAATTTTCGTCATTTTTGTCTAATTTTGTCGAAATCGAAATTTTAATCGAAATTTCCGCGAAAATTTCCTCGAAACAGAAATTTTACTCCTTGTCTGACCATTATTTGGTCCAGTACAGCCATGTACATGAGTTATCCAAACCAAACGACACCATCAACCTTCAGAAGATAGTCAGACTCTCAGTCTCTTAAACAGTTAAACTCTCACCTGCTGCTGGCGTTTGGTTTTCCCTTTTGTGCGTGTATCAATCTAAATTGCTCCACCCAACTATCAATTTAATACCTAGATTCAAGCCAAGTAGGGGTGTGATTTGGATTGGAAAATCCGAATCCGACCGATTCTTATCCGAAAATTTTCAATTTTATTCCGAATCCGAAAATGCAAAATCTGAAAATGTCGAAATCCGAAAATTCCGAAAAAAATTGGATTGGAATTGGAATGTTTATGTAAATTCCGATTCTGGTCCGAATTTCGATCCGAAAAATTCTAAAATGTTCTGAAGGCATTCTGATCCGATATTTCCAAAATTATGCCAATTTATTCCATATTTATATTAATATTATATATTTTATCATTTATTTAGTATGATACATATAACATATATTTTAAAAAAGATGACTAATACTATTAATATAAACATATGTACATTATAAATATATGTGTATCATAATAACATAAATGGTAAGTTGGTAACACAAACACCCACATTTTTCCGTACATGTAATTACTATTTTTTTTTTATTAGGGAGAGAATTGAAGATATGGGGCAATTCTACAGTTGTTCCAACTAGAATATCCCACCAATTGTAATTATTAATTACTAAATATTTAAGCTTATTATATTCAAAATTTCAAACATGATATATATATATGTGAGTAACATGTATCTACTAGTGACATTTATTCTAACAATGTTGGATGAGATCCAAAGATTAATCATCCACCTCTAAGATATGTGCTATTAAGCCTATTATACATTCATAGTGACATTTATTTCTCTTATATATTATGTATGTTATAATATATAATATATACCATTAAACATACACAATATATATCATACATAATTTATTTCTCTTATAACATACATAATATATACCATGCATAATTTATTTCGCTTATAACATACATAATTTATTTCTCTTATAACATGCATAATATATATCATACATTAATGGGATTAGTTCGCGCCTAAAAATTTAATGCCGACGAAAAGATACAATAGCTAATAGCCGATTAATGGGATTATGAAAATTTGAAAATTCTGATTTTTTATTCAAAAATTTCAAATGTTTATCCGAAAGTTCCGAAAATGTTATATTCCGAAAAATTCCGAAAATTCCGAGAAATCCGAAAATTCCGAATCGGAATGAGATGTTGAAATTCCGATTTTTTGGAATGGAAATTGGAACATAAATTCCATTCCAAAATTTTTTGGATTGGAATTGGAACACCCTATTTCCAATCCGATCCGACCGAAACACACCCCTAAAGCCAAGCAACAATTCCCCACACAATATTTACACCTAAAGAACGATTGAGTTTTCGATTGTAATATCAGATGTCTCACCTTTATTTATATACAACTCCTCATTTCATATATGTACTCTGCTTTCTCCTTATGCTCTACCTTCAAGTAAGATTTGTTGAGTTGTTTGGGGTTTTGAATCTACTACACCATTAATTCTCAAGTTTTTTCTCTACCATTAATTTGTTTAGTTTTTTATTTAATTTTTATTTTATAGTGACCTATTTGAAATTTATGTAATTATAGGTCTAGAGCAAAAGTTCTATTCTCTCTTATGGAGTCGATTGCAGGTACTCAATTTTATTTAATTTCTTAAATTTGATTCGCGTTTATTATATTTCTTATATTTTTCATATGAATTAATTGACTATCTTTTAACAGAGACACAAAACGCTGAGATTACACATGTTCCTGAGCAAAGAGATTTTGAACAACCTAATTTAAGAATTGCTCAAGTTGATGGCAAAGCAATGGTGCAAAAGAAAAATGAAAATGATCAACCTCGAGAGGAAAGTAAAGGTAAGAAGAGAAAATCGAAAGTTTGGAATGCTTTTATAATTTTAACAATTGATGGGAAAAAAAAAAAAAAAGCTCAATGTAATCATTGCAAAAATAAGCTTTATGTGGTTGCTGGTGGTTGCACAACTCATCTTCTTAGACATTTATATAATTGCATGGCACGCCAAATTGGTGGTAAAAAGCAAAAGGAATTAGCTTTTGAGTCTTTTGGTCTTGAACTTGGAGCTGTCAATAATCTTACAGCTTACAAGTATGATAAAGATAAGGTCAGAGAAATTATGGCAAAGATGGTTTTAGTCCATGAATACCCATTTCGTTTGGTTGAACATGAATTATTCAATGTGTTGCTTAAATCACTCAATCCCCGATTTGAAAAGATTTCTCGTGTCACAATGAAAAATGATTGTATGAAGATTTTTGTTGTAGAGAAGAAGAAAATTAAACAGTTGCTTGCAGGTGTTGACAGGGTGAGTTTAACTTTAGATTTGTGGACATCTAACCAAACAATTGGTTACATGTGTCTTACTGGACACTTTTTGGATTCTTACTGGAATTTACAAAAGAGGGTACTCAATTTTTGTGGTTTGGCACCTCCTCATATTGGAGTTGCTATTGCTGATTCTATTTTTAATTGCCTTGTTGATTGGGGTATTGAAAATAAAGTGTCTATGATAACTTTTGACAATGCTTCTGCAAATGATTCAACAATTAGGAATTTGACAGATAATTTTGCATTGAAGGAAAAATTATTTTTCAAGGGAAAGATATTCCATGTAAGGTGTGCTGCACATATTTTAAATCTTATGGTTCATGGTGGTTTGAATGAAATTCAAAGCATTATCTCAAATATTCGGCATAGTGTAAAATATTTTAAAATGTCACCATCACGACTTCATAAGTTTGTGGAGATAGTGAAACAGTTGCAGCTGCCAACATCAAGACGTTTGATTCTGGATGTTCCTACACGTTGGAATTCAACATATGCAATGCTAGAAGCTGCTTTGGTGTTTAAAGATGTTTTTCCAAGATACGAAGAAAGAGATCCATACTACAAGTGGCTCTCATGCATCTGTAGAAGATTGGATAAAAGCTAAGAAGTTATGTAAGTTTCTAGAAATTTTCAATGAAGCTACTATTATATTTTCTGGCTATGATTATCCAACTGCAAATTTACTTCTTCCTGAAATCTGGAAAATAAAACAACTTTTGAAAGAGGCAGCATTGGATGAAGTGATTACATGCGTGAGATGTCTAAGAAGATGAGTGTGAAGTTTGATAAGTATTGGGGACATTGCAATATGTTAATGGCTATGACAGTGGTTTTTATAACACCCCGAACCTCGGGCCCATAAAAACACTGAAATATCAAACCTTTTTAATCTGTTTTGACAGGATCGCCTCCAGATTCCACCCTAAATCTCGGAGGGATCTTGCGGGATCCAAAATCAAGAAAAATCCTACCGAAATTTCGACAGAACCTCCCCTGAAAATGGACTAACCCAAAAAAATTTTAGAACCTGTCAAACATGAAATACACTTCTATATTACTTCAGCCACCCCAACCACAATTAAATAAGATTTCAGGTCCACAACAAGTAAGACAAATCTAATCAGAGCATATCTAATAAACTTTACAATCATATCTCATTATAATAATTTCAATGAAAACCTTCATCCCAATATACCAATAAGTTGGAGATGAGAAACTCGAATGCCTCGACGTAGTACGGTCCGACCTCAGTGATCGCTATTACCTGGGGGGAACGTAAAAAAATAACACGTGAGAAAACTCTCAATGAGTGGACAAAATAAACTTCAAAACCTTTCATTTGAAAACCACTTTATAAAACTGCTCGAGCTAAAAAAATATCCAATTTGAACTGAAAATGAATATCAATTGAAAACATCTTTGTAATTAACTCTTTAACTCTTTCACAACTTAACAAAAACCTTACATCATCAACATAGTTCCAATAGAAAGGTTCTATATAACAACTTCAACTCTGAAATTCCTTTTGAGCATAAAAAATAATGAGAAGTAATAGAAATGCTGTATCTTATAAAATTTCTAGCTAAAACCTCTTTTGAGTCTTGAACTGATAGAAAATAACTAAAAATATTTTTATCTAATAAAGTTTTTAGTAAAAACGTTGGCCATATAAGTACCCAATTGACGAGCTCCACATTGGTACCGTTACAAAACTATTGCACCAAGTGCACCGTCTACATAACCTTCCACCTGTACCGTCGCAACCCTGTCATACGAGTGGACTTACGGTGTCCCTTGTACCGTCGTAACGCCGTCATACAAGTAGACTTATGGTGGCCCTTGTATCGTCGATTCGCCGTCATACAATAAGCCAAAGTGTCGTACGTGCACGTAGATTGCCTTTCTACCCGTACCGTCGCAACGCCGTCATACGAGTGGACTTACAGTGGCCCTTGTACCTTCAAATCGTCGTCGTACAACAAGCCAAAATGTCGTACGTGCACGTATACTACCCCCAAAGGGCGAGGCATCCCGGCACACGGCCCAAAGCCTATGTGTGTGCCGTGATAGGTCCCAAAGACCTATCTGTATCTGTACCTGTGGGTGAGGGTACTTATATGGCGATTTGAAAATCGCTTTGCCACTTTCTAAAACCATCCTTGTAAATAAATAAAGTTAGCAAATTACGATTTCTTAAACTTTTCACAAATCCTCAAATCATGCAATTAATAAATCGTCTCAAAATAATATAGCTCTTAAAACCATGAAATCAAATATCAAACCAAAACATTATAAATTCATTGAAAGTAAGAATAAATCTCAAATTCAATTCCAGATTATATTGGAAAAATAATCATTCAAAAACCATAAACCTCTTCATATCAAAATCAAACTCACCATTCAACAAATCCAAGTAAAGTTCAAGGCAACAAGTAAGAATTTAAATCATGAAACTTCATAAAAACGTTTATAAAAAAAACAAAGTCCACTCACAGTGAGAAAATCTAACTTCGATCCTCCGCCGAATCGTCTAATCCCACAATCGTCTCACCTATAGACTAAACAGTAAATAATATCATTAGTCTCGACTTCAATGGCCAATTACAAAGTGTGTGTATAGAACTAGGTATTTCGTTCAACCCCCAATTTTCAATGGTAAAAATCAACTTCATCTTTAAGCCCATAAACCCAAATCAATATATATTCTTCTTGGCTCAGAACTCACGACACACCAAACTTTTTAATCTGTCAACTCTACTCAATAAACCTACTTGTATAAGACACCACAGCTGGGGTTCGTCTGGAAATCGTTTCGGTAACCAAAGGTATCCAAATAACACCGAAAATTGAAGTTTCGTCAATTTGGGTAACACCCAACAGTCCAAAACAACGACCGACTTAATGTGAGTTCGGATTTCGTGTCATCTTAAAGAATTGACGGCTGAGTGGTCGGAACCACCGCCATCGCCACCCACCAAAGTGAATCCTAAACCATAATTCAAAAATCCTCCAATTTACTCTAAATTTTTTATCCTAAACATCCATCAGCCTTCCTAAGAGGTGGAATTTGCCCAACAATAGATAAAGAACTATCTCCAAAACCAAATCTCAAAGCATACCCAAATTGGCCTTAAACCCCCAAATTTCAAGTTTCAAATTTCTAGTTTTTGACAACCAAATACATAAGGGAATGAAACCCAGCGGAGGTGCCGCGAGCTTCTCCTCTTCGAATCGCCACGTACAGGGGTCGTCTTGGCAAGGTGCTGACACCTTTGTGCTCGGCTCGTCGAACGGAAGAGACCTGGGGTGGTCAGAGGTCGCGATGTTGCCGGAAAAGTGAGATCACCGGCGGTGAGTCTCGACTTCTCTCTTCGATATGCCGCCGGTGGTGGTTGACTGGTGAAAGGGAGGTGTGGGCTGTGATGATTGGTCGGAGAGGGCCATTTTCCGACCAGTGGGGTGGTCGGTGGTCGCCGGATGATGAGGATATCAAGAGAGAGAGGGATCGGTGGGAGAGAGAGAGAGAGAGAGAGAGAGAGAGAGAGAGAGAGAGAGAGAGAGAGAGAGAGAGAGA
>QANW01003660.1:745573-773073 GCA_003254865.1 Dryas drummondii
GAGAGAGAGAGAGAGAGAGAGAGAGAGAGAGAGAGAGAGAGAGAGAGAGAGAGATAGGAAATTTAAATAAAAATTGGGTTTTTCTAGAATTCCCTAGAACACAAAAGTCTAAAATGCCCCCAAACTTTGTTCGTCTGTAAATTTCAAGCCGTAACTCCATTTTACACGTACTTCGTGTCTACGAACTCGTGGACTCGAGACCTATCCAACGTGTTTAAAATCAAGGACGAAAGCCCACTAATTTTAAAAGTCAACTTTGGGGTCAAGTCTAATTTAAAACGAAAATTAAAAAAAAAAAATCCTAAACATTTTATTTCTCAATAAACTCCCAAAGTAAATACAAAAATTTTCCAAGGTTGCAAAAATTGAACCTCCTTGAAATCCTCTTAAAACCAAAGTTAAATAAATTTTAAACTTCTAGTAAAATTTGGGTCGGGTCGGGTCGTTACAATTTTCTCTTTCATTTGAGACATCCACATAAATATAAATAAATAAATTTCTTTCATATAAAACATTTATATAAAACCTCTGTACAAAAACGTTTAAACAAAACAAAATGGGTCTCACTGCCTCGTCTTCTCCTCACTGTCTCCTCAGCCTGCTTAACCTACAAAACATTAACCACACTGCACCATATCCATGGTACACCGGGTCATTTAAACAAACAACCCGGTAAGCTCACTAGAGCTCGTATAAGTGAAATGTTGTAAATACTTATCCTCAATAAGAAATCACATGGCCTCAAAATACTTTTCATCAATTATCACAATTTAAAATTCACAAAATATTCGCAATAAATCCAAAGCATAACTAATTAATCCTCATAAGTTCATCCACCAATAATAATAAATCAATTTAGCAAATCAATTGCCTAATCGTCAACTATTAACCTCAACCTCAATCATTCACATCCTAATTAATAACCTCAATGCATAATTATCCTCATTTTCATCCTCAAGATTCAAACCTAGACTTTACCAAATTCTAATCAAACTAAATCATATACAAGCACACAATAACAAATAATCATCTATCTAGTTTCACTCACGTCGCTCTTTGAAATCCTTCAGCTTTAAAACTATTTTCAAAATCTCTTCTTTATCAAACTGTAAATTAAACTCTGAGAAACAAATAATACTCTTAAGCTATAAAACTATTAAAATGTCTGAAATAAAATGCAATACCTTACTAAACCTGTCATTTAAAATATTTACTGATTTAATATCATTTCTCAAAATACTCCACAATTGAAAACTCACGCCACACTAGTACCCGAGAAACTGCTAGTCATACACTGCCGAGTCATCTCTAGGAAAGTGCAGAGCAATATGTGATGCTGATCATACACCGCCGACTAGGCAAGTGTAGAGCAATATGTCATGCTGGTCATACACCGCCGACTAGGCAAGTGCAGAGTAATATATCATGTTGGTCATACATTGCCGAGTCATCTCTAGGCGAGTGCAGAGCAAATATATACCTGTTGAATGGGGTACTAATATGGCGGTTTGAAACTGCTTTTGGATATCTCAATCAACCATATCTCAAAAATACTCTTCTAGATAAAAACAGAAATTTAATTCTTCCAATAAATCTGCTTACATAAAATCATTCTCAAATTGTGAAAGTTGCTCGATCAAAAATCATTTTCCAAATGACGAAAATTCAATAATAAATTTTCCCCAAAATAATGCCAAAATCCATTTCTAGAAACTATCATACTCAATTAAATCAGGAAAAGAGTTGAATTATAAAATGTGCAAAATATTTCGGAAACCAAAAGTCCACTCACAGTCTATTCCGAACTATACCGAAACTTTTTCGAAATTGATTCCTACTCACGACCCCTCACTTGTTTGCCACTCAAATCATACAAATACTTCCTCAATAATTTACTTGATCATTCTGCATAATAATTGTCTAATCTTCATTCATTTACCTCGACAATAAACATTTCTAAAATTCCTAATCAATCCCTTAGCCTCAAATCCTCGTCAATTCACTCTTATAATTCAAAGTCTACACTTTGCCTCCTCTAACAAATAACAACAAACACACAAAACAAACAATTTGCTAACGGTACTCTACAATATAACTAGATAAGTTTCACTTACAGTTTAACCACTTAAAAGACCGAAATGTCCTTCACGGCGCCATTGCTTGGATCTCCAATCTAGCAGCATAACGGCATCGAGAATGAGATTTCCCGAGCCCATGCACCAAAAGAATTTGGAAGGGTTCTTGGGACTTCAATTGGACGGAATCGGGTCAAACAACCATTAAACGACTGTCAAAAGTGGTGGTTCCGATGGTGGCAACAGCGGCACGAACCTAGATGATCGTTTTTGACAACTGGACCGACGTCCAAAAGTCACCGAAAATGGCCGGAATCGGGGGTGGAAGTCGGTGGCTGGCTTGGCTTCCCGAGCTGATTGCTCCGTCGTGGAGCATCGCCGGAACGAATGGAGCCTATGGTTGAACTCGTCGTGATGAGAGGAAGAAAACCCAGTAGGTCTGGTGTCGCGTCATCGCCAAAAAAAGCAGATCGCCAGCGAGAGCTTCTCGCGGTATTCGCGTCGATTCGTCGCAACGACGGCTCAGGTAGGTGATCGGCGGTGGTAGGGCCGGCGAAAGTGAGAGAGAGACAGACGCGGGAGGGAGAGGGGAGGAGAGAGAGAGAGAGAGATAAAAAATTTGGTTTTTGGGTTTTAAAACCCCTTTGGTACAAATTACGAGATTGCCATTTACTTCAAATGCCTGTAACTTACAAACCGTAACTCCGATTAACGCGTGCTACGTGTCTACGAACTCATGGACTTGAAACATATCCAACGTGCCCAGAGTCAAAATCAAAAGTCTACTAATTTTAAAAGTCAACTTTTGGGTCAAGCCCAATTTAAAACAAAAAAATTAAAATTAAATTAAAATCTTTTTAAATTCCAAATAAATTCCTAAAATCCTTAAAATAAATTATCAAAATATTTAAAATAAATCTTTGAAAAATACGGGGTCTTACAGTTTTAGATCCTCGATACAAGATGAAGTTTATTGAATTTTGCTTTCCCAAAATTTATGTGAGTTATGATGCCGAGAAAAATATCAAACTTTTGCGTGACTCTCTTTATGAGCTTTTTGAAGAATATGTTGTTGTTCATGGTTCTAAAGAAGTTTGCAATTCTCCAAGTGTTATTGGTGTTGGTGGGAGAAAAAGCATCACAAAAAGTAGAGTTGAGTTTGATCTGGATACAATTGATCCTATTAAATCTGACTTGGATGTTTATCTTGAAGAAAGTCAGTATGTATGCCCAAGTGAAATGAATTTGAAATTTAAAGTTTTGGATTGGTGGAAGGCAAGTACCCTTAAGTTTCGAATTCTTTCAAAGTTGGCACGTGACATATTATCTATTCTCATCAGCACAGTTGCATCCGAAGCTACATTTAGTGTTGGAGGGAGAGTTATTGATCAGTATAGGAGTTCTTTGAAGCCAACTATAGTAGAAGCTTTGGTTTGCACTGCAGATTGGCTATGCTATGATTTTGGAATTTCCAAGCCACTAGAGGTAAACAATTATTTTCATTATGTTTTCAGTTTCTTTTTGCATATAAATTTTATTTTCTAAATTTATTTTTTCCTTGTAGGTTGATGAAGAATCTATGCAAGAAGTTTGATTGAATGAAGGATTTTTTGAATGATAAGTTCAAAAAGTTGTTGGGAATGAAGTATCAATGTTTTTTTTTTAGCAATTGATAGTTGTTTTTTTATGATTATTTGCTGCAAATTTGTTTGTGTTTGGAAATGTTCTATTTTGTATATTTTGCTTGTCCCTCCTTTTTCATAGCTTATATGAGGGCTTGCTATTTTTATTTCCTAGTTTGTTTTTATATTATTTGGTTATGAGACTTCTACTACCTTATGTCTCTTTGTCTCTTTTTTAATGAGAATTTTTGCAAGTATTATGTTATGAATGTTTAGATGGAAATCATATTTTTTTTTAATATTTTTTTAAAATTGTAGCCAATAAAATACCTTAAATAAAATTATATAAAAAAGCTCAATATAGCTCGAGTTCGATTGTTTTTTAGCTCGTTTGAGCTCGGCTCGTATAAGAACCAAGCCAAGCCAAGCTCAAGCTCAAGCTCAAGCTCAAAAAATTTATAACAAGCCAAGCTTGAGTACAGTGGTATTCGACTTGGCTTGGCTCGTTTACACCCCTAGTCTCTTACTGTTAATTGCCACCAAATTATGTCCTTGGTCAACTCCATTAGTTCTTCATCATATCCTCAATCGTTCCACCAACATCCATCAACCTTGATTTCCTCCATTACATCTTTATTTGCCCCTTTAATTATGTCTCAGTTTTCTCTTTGGTTATTATGTCTTTTCTTAATTGGTGAAATCTTCTTGTACAATGTAATAACCCGAACCTTGAAATACTTTTATAACACTAAGGTCTCACTATTTAGAGAATGAACTCATCATAACTTAAACTTATTTATACACATGACACTTCTAAATTCATGTTCACCAATATTCCTAATTTAGGAAATTAAACAATTTTAGAAATTTTGGATTTTTGGACCAAATCACAAAAATACCCTTCTACTTATATTATTTTTGTCACTCCACATGTGACCTACTTATGGGTAGTGAAATGTTGAAAAATCATGTTTCCTTTTTATGTGATTAATTGTAGAATTTATCTTGTTTATTTAAGATTTTATGAAATTTTTATTAAAAATTACCGAAATACCCTCAGTCATAATTCTTCTCTAATTTTTAGAAACCTCTAAACACTTTCAAAAATATTGTTAATTATGATGCATGTATCTCTCACTCTAGGAGGTTATTTATATTTATAAATTCTTTTAACACAAAACTTTTGCATTTTTAAAAAAAAACTAGAATTGGCCATAAATTGCAGGTAAACTAAATAAATAGGGTTAAATACATTTTTTGTCTACGAACTTTGGGCGGTTTTTCAATTTGATCCACCAATTTTAAAACGTGACAAAAATGATTCCGAATTATCCAATTTGTGTCAATTCAGTATCTTCCGTCTAAATATCTAACGAAGGCTGACGTGGCCGTTAGACGCTGATGTGGTGCCCTGAATGTGCACCACGTGTCAGCTCTTTTATTTTATTTTTGGATTTTTTTCTATTTTTTATTTTTATAAACTTTAAAAATTAATTAAAAATAGCTTCGGACTCATAAAAATACACGGAAAATTCTTACGAACTCATCTTGACTAGTGCTAATTTAATATTGGGTCAAATTACCAATTTTCCCTCTAAGTGTTTCAAGAAAATTTGAGAAGTCCAAATTTATTTCTAAAAAAATTAAAATACTCTAGACTCTTTGAAAATTTATAGAATAATCTCCCATGTGCGCTCTAGAAAATTAAAATACTCTAGACTCTACACGGGGGGTGCTGGATGTTCACCACATGTGATCTCTTTTATTTAATTTTCAGATTTTTTCTATTTTTATATTTTTATAAACTTTGAAAATTAATTAAAAATAGCTATAAACTCAGAAAAATATACGGAAAATTCCTACGAACTCGTCTTGACTAGTTCTAATTTATTATGCAGCCAAATTACCAATTTTCCCTCTGAGAGTTTCCAGAAAATTTGGGCAGTCCAAATTTATTTCTAAAAAATTAAAATAAAAAATTTATTTTATAGAAGGAAATTTATTTTCCTCTAAGACCGAGAGATCTTTTGGATAACAAGTGTTCACGAGAAGGGTAGTGTTAGTTTTTAGAAGACCAACGGTGCAAACCTCGTATTTTTTGGAGCTTGGGAGATTATTCTATGAATTTCCAAAGACTCTAGAGTATTTTAATTTTCTAGAAATAAATTTGGACTTTCCAAATTTTCTGGAAGCACTCAAAGAGAAAATTGGTAGTTTGACCACATATTAAATTACTACTAATCAAGATAAGTTTGTAAGAATTTCCGTGTATTTTTATGAGTCTGAAACTATTTTTAATTAATTTTTAAAGTTTATAAAAATAGGAAAATAGAAAAAATCCGAAAATAAAATAAAAAAAGGTGACACGTGGTGCACATCCAATGTGCCACGTCAACGTTTAACGGCCACGTCAACCTTCGTTGTATATTTGGATGAAAGATCCTGGATTGACACAAATTGGATAATTCAGAGTCATTTTTATCACGTTTTAAAATTTGTGGACTAAATTAAGAAATTGCCCAAAATGCGTGGACTAAAAATGTATTTAACCCAAATAAATAAATAAACCATCTAGAAGCCACACCCAAAAATATCCCAGCTGAGGTCATCACAAACACATGCAGCAAATTTATATCAATGATCATGAAGATCCGAAACCATCAAATCTCATACACTATTTGCTAACTAGCCCATTTGGAGATCAAACTTAGTTCAAATGGAACTAAATTTTGGCCTATAAATTAATTAACCCCTCCTGATCTTCACATAACACACTTCAAAAGCCTAAACAGAAACTCTCCTGAAATCACTCAAGCAAAGAAGATATTTAAGTAGAAACCCTCACTCAAGTAGCTTCTACACTTGCACCCAACCTCAACCTCCGAGATTGAAAGCTTATCAAACTCATTTCAGGAACATTTCCAGTAAGCAACTAAACACTTTTGCATAGGTCTTTTGCCTCTAGAATGCTTTAACTATGATAATTAATTATGAAATATTCTCTCATCACGTCACTCTCAGGTTTTACTCATTTTCATAGTTAAAACTTCATTTTTAGTTAAAAAACAAAAAACTACATAATCATATTCTACCTGAAAAATCGTTCAATTTAGACTCCGAAATCACTTAAAAAGGTTAAGAAATGAAGAAGTTATGCCTAAAATAAGATTTCCAAATTCGGACGACCATTTTCCAGATTTCGGCCATCGGAAAATCGGGTCTTCCACTTATTTTACCATTCAGTACTCTATGTTGCATCTAACCTGCTTAAAATTGATTATATAACAAGTATATAGTTTTTCAATCAGTTTTAAAACGTCCAAAATGCATGAATATGATATTTATACAAAACTTTTCTGGCGAACCTCGTCGGAAAACTCATACAATGTTCATAACTTTGTCAGTTCATAACTCACTCATTTCTTATTCGTTTTTGACGTTCTTTATATAAAATTAAGCTTATAACATGAACTTTGGATTTGGAAAGTTTGAAAGTCGGATCATAAACAAACAAAAAGATATTGACCCCGAAATCTTACTACCTGTTTAAAATGGTATTTCTACCCAGGTCTATTCTTGGCCTAGTTTCAAATAACCTAAAATGAATTTGTAAATTTGGCTCCTCTAGATGAATTCCTTGCGAAAAGTCCTTCAACTTAGAGTATTTACTTGCCCAAATAGGTCGTAAAATGAGTGAGATATTCAAGAAGAAAGTTAAGAAAAGTTAAGCATTTCAAGGTGACAAAAATGAACGAAAATGAACGTGCATGAGACAATTTCCGAGAATTTTGACTTTATGCCCATTTTGCCCCTGAATAACAAATTCTAAAAACGGACTATTTCAATACCTGTTCCATTTTAAATTTTTGTCAAACAAGTTTCAGGCTTCAATTATTGTAAGTTATATGCTTATAAAATATTTTCTGCTTATATGTGTATATATTTATGTTATGTTAGATTCTATGTAAACATATGTTAATGTTTATATATTTACCTATTTGGATATTTATGTGTACCTTATGGTTATGAAGCCAGGCGTAGTACTGCCCCGTGCTGAAATAAAATATCATTGGAAGTTCAATTAGGGCCCATGTCCCTACAGATAGTGCACTATTATACTTAGTTGGTATTATGGACCTCTAGGCATACACACTTTGGTATTATGGACCTTAGTGTGCTGATTTCGTATTCGGTCGTGAATACAACATTTATGATTTATGATAATTTTATCTATTAATGTTTATGATTTATGATGATTTATGCACCAACACTTATGATCTTATTTAATAACTAAAACAATTAAGTTTTCTGTTATAAAGGAAATTAACATACTTGATTATTATTATTTTTTATCTTTATGATTATAAGTATTATGTTTAAGTTATTAGTACTTACTGGTTCGTGTAACTCATGATGCTACACATTTATATTTTCAGGTAACGACTAGACTCATGGGGAATTTTGGGAGGAATGTTGTTTTCTTTAATAAAGGAAATTCTAAGTATTAATTATATTTTTCTACAAGTGTAATTTATATTTTCCAAAGTCTATGTGTAATTGAACTTTTTAAATAAAGGTTGTATTCTGAAGTTTTACAAAATTTTATTCTTATGAAAATGGAGAAATTTATTTTCTTAACTCGCGTCACAAATTCATGTGTCATATTTCAATACAATATTGACACTGGATTTAGGGGCGTGACATACAAAGTGGAATTGGATCCTCTCCTAAGCTAACTAATTTACTAACCTTTCTAAACTTTTTATTATAAGATGTCACGGATACATTTTAAGATCTTACGGTCTACAATGATTAAAGATTTTATCTTTCATTTGATTTGTAAAACATGAATTTAGCTTTAAAAAAAACGCGAGTTGAGTAATTGCCTTCTTGTTTTCTAATGGTGCCGTAAGTCTCCTGCCTAGAACTAACCCTTGGCAGAACAAGGTTTCTCTGCTATCTATAAGCTCTCTCTCTCTCTCTCTCTAGTTATTGTTATATGTTGCCCTTTTGGAGAGAGAGGCACCTTGTCTGCCATGGTGATCATATGAACTTCACTTCGTCTGTCATTGGAAGATCATATGGTGATTGATAGTGTGATTATCAGATTAATTGTTACCATTTTGTAAGCCAAACAAGAAAATGGCCAAAGAATTGGAAGATCAACCAAACAACCAAGACATTAACAAAAAAAAAAAAAAAAATTGTACAAAATACAAAATATAAATTTCAAATTAAGGAGAGAACTACTAAGAATCATATATTATTTGTCAACAGCTTTTTATCTCTTAAGCTATAAACTTGTAGAGAAAGAAAAAACCATGGTAGACAAGAGTTTTGGAGGAGACGAACATCTCCTTTTTATCTCTTAAGCTATAAACTTGTAGAGAAAGAAAAAACCATGGTAGACAAGAGTTTTGGAGGAGACAAACATCTCCACAAAAAAAAAAAAAAAAGTTTGAACTTTTTTTCCTCACGTTTTTTATTTTCTTTACTTATTTAATTTGATGCTATAGCCCTAAATTAATATGAACCATTTGATCTTGAAATGTACACATGGCATCTTGTAATAAAAAGTTTAAGAAGATTAGGAGATTAGCTAGATTAGGAGAGGATCCAAGTCAGTATAAAGTTATGTGCTTTGTACACTATGAGATACTCATAGAAATTACTATATATTCCAATCTTTGAATTAACTCGGACAACCTGAGGGCTATGAAGCAGGGTAAGGTGTACATCTTGGGAATGCATCAAAAGTTCTACTTTCTAGCTAACTAAATAATCATACCAGATCAAAGAAGGCATATATCCTCATCATGTAGCCATTAATTCATAGATTAAACAGAAAATTATCATCTTCAACATCTTCAATAAAATTTCAAGTTGTTGCATGTAGCCCTACTTTTGTGTGTTGGGGCATGGATAAGATCATCGATATATATTGTATATATTTAGATTTTGGTAAATGGCATAGGTAAAATGCATAGTGGAACAGTGGAACTTCTATGATTCTATCATATTAAGAATAAAATAGTTCGTAACTCAACAATTATAATATTTCATCACGTGAAATGGAACATATATTATTCATCATTACACCAAAGTTTAGTTGTTTACCCCATGATGTCCCTCCCACACACGCTTCAAAGTACAAAACATCTGAAAGTCAAAACAAGTAGAAATCTGGACCAAATAATACATTGATGCCTCTGAAGTCTAATTAAGCAGTCACACCCACACTGTGAAGCACAACAGTCTCAACTGTGAGGCCAGGCCCAAACCCAAATAGCACACCCCACTCCAGTCCCTCTCCTGTGGTCATCAGCCCATTCTCCTTTGACTTCCTCCTCACCTCATCTAAAATGAACAACACACAAGCACTTGACATGTTACCATACTCAGATAGAACATGTCTTGTGGCATGTAACTTCTCAGGCTTTAGGCCCAATTTAGACTCTACTTGGTCCAAAATTGCAGGGCCACCTGGGTGTGCAATCCAGAATAGTGAGTTCCAGTCTGAGATGCCCAAAGGTTGGAAGGCCTCATTGAGGCTCTTCTCAATGTTCTTCGAAATAAGCCCAGGAACATCCTTGAGAAGGTGAAAGGTAAGCCCAACTTCACGAAGATGCCCGTCGATTGCCCCATCACTATCGGGAAGAATAGTTTGGGCTGCTGAAACAACCTCGAACAAGGGCTTCTCAACCTCAGGAACCAGGTCTGCCCCAACTATAATGGCTGCTGCACCATCACCGAATAAGGCTTGGCCCACAAGACTATCAAGGTGAGTGTCACTAGGGCCACGAAAGGTGACCGCGGTGATCTCCGAGCACACAACGAGAACACGTGCACCCCTGTTGTTCTCAGCTAAGTCCTTGGCCAACCGGAGCACCGTGCCACCTGCGAAGCACCCTTGTTGGTACATCATGAGACGCTTGACGGACGGGCGGAGGCCCAAGAGCTTAGTGAGCTGGTAATCAGCCCCAGGCATGTCCACACCACTAGTGGTGCAAAAGACCAAGTGGGTGATTTTGGACTTGGGCTGGCCCCATTCCTTAATGGCCTTGGTGGCAGCTTCTTTGCCAAGCTTTGGAATTTCAACAACCACCATGTCTTGTCTCGCATCAAGTGAAGGTGCCATGTACTCACACATACTTGGGTTCTCCTTCAGAATTTCTTCATTCAAATACATGTAACGCTTCTTGATCATAGATTTGTCACCTGACAAAATGAGAATGCATGTCACTACAAACGTTACCACACGTATTCATACACATACACACATATATATATAGCTAATTTAATATGCTTATCCACCACTCTGAACAAAGTCTGAACACAATTAATGACCCACTACTGCAATGATTTTCTTACATTAATATCATAAACAATGTGTCATATGACCCACAATGGATACCTTGTAAAAATTAAATGTTCTGTGGCATAACTACCAAAATTATTAAATATTGTTCTGTAAGACTGTAACCTAGATTTAGATTCTGTTCTTACATTGTTTTAATTTGAACTATTTATTAAAAATTTATACTTATTCAGTTATTCTTATGTGTTTCAATTTTAATCATTTATATTACAAATTCAAGAGTAATAAATGTATAAATATAATAAATGGGTTTTTTTTTAGAATGATAAATTGTGAAGATTGAAACAAGTAAAAACAAATATACTTGAAAAGTCAAATTAAATTTATAAGTTATAGTCTTATAGAACATTCAATCCAAGTATAGTAAAGAATCCTATACGTTTCTAGCGGAACACACTCAAAAAGTGTTATATATAGTAGAGAACTTAAATCAATTTTTTTTAGTTCTCCTCCATACCTTTGAATTTATATTACACATACGGTTCATATTAACATTTAGTCCGAATTGGATCCTATAACTTAATTTACCTGGCTAAATATTTAAAGTTGTATACATTCCTAACCAAATCTCCATCAACATCATTTTTCTTTTCTCCCATTTTCTTTTTATATATTTTTGATTCACAGATATGGAACTATATATCATGTATAGAGGATTAAGTCATATCAGTCCAAGATTAAAAGGGACAAGTTATCGAACACCCTCCCATAATGAGAAACAATGAGTACATATAGCAAATGCACACATATATATAATATAGAGAACACTGTTTGTGAACTAATTATATATATATTGGTCAGATTTGTCAACTAATATATATAAAACTGGCAAAAAAAAACCAATATATATCATGTATGAAATGTAAATTTATTCATATTACTTAAACTGATAATAGTAATAAATAGATTTAAAATATAAACATAATAGAGTAAAAAAAAAATTTGTAATGATCTGGTAATTAATACAAATCATATCGCATTCACTTTCCACAGTCTAGCTAGCTCCTACTTTTACTCGATCTCCTTCTACACTAGTTCACCGTGATAATTTTTCTCTCTTTTGTTGTTTGGTCATGAATCATGATAATATTTCTATGTGCTGGAACGTAACAACAATTTTTGCACCCAGATGGAAAAAACAAAAAGCTAGCCGAAGAAAAACAAGAAGGAAAAAAAGCAGAGAAGATGAAGTAATACTTACACATGCGCTGGAATTTCTCTTTGAGCTCAGTTTTGTGCTCACTGTTGGTGATACGAAAGTAGTAGTCAGGGTATGTGCTTTGGTCCACGCAATTGGGTGGAGTTGCCGTCCCGATGGCGAGGATGGTGGCCGGACCCTCTGCCCGTTGAGCTTTGCGAACTTCCTCCACGGTCACCATAATTTTTCTGGATCGTCAAGAAAGATGAAAGACGAGGAGGGATAATTAGCTGCAATAGTAGGTGGTGTTGTTGGTGTTTTAGTGGCAATGGCAAGATAGAGGGTGTGACAAAATGTTTAGTACAAGTGGTTATATTTATATGAAAAGAAACTGAAAGAGGGGGTAGGTGGACTTTATGATCTTTGACCAATAATGCCTTTGTACCCTCCAACTACCTAAGCCTAAGAGGGCAGTTGGCACGTGGATTTTTGAGGTTCATGTGGCTGCCTATCAAACATTCACTTTCATATTTGGAAATTTGGAACACATGCCCAATGGATTTGTTAGGACTCATCTCTATTTTTTTGGTAAGACATGTCTCTTTTTCTTTGCAGATTACAAATTATGAGTCATTTCACATTACAGATTACAAAACACTTGTTTACTTAAAAGGAGAGATTCTGTTCTTAGGAAAGAGAGAAATAGACAAGTGTAGCTGAACACCATTATTTTAGAAAAACTGTCAAAAATACATAGCCAAAATTTACATCCCTAATAAGAACTATCAATTTTTTAAAAAAGAAATGTTACTTGTACTAAATTTTTTTTTTTTAAATCCCAATTTATGTGACACGTGCATACACACCACGTCAATAAATTTGTAAAACACATATAAAAATGCCATATAAATTAGAAAATAGACAATAAATAACATTGTCTTTTCCGGCAAAAAAAAAAAAAACAGTCTTTCAAAAAAACTTGCATTCTAACCGATATTTGATTCTCAAACCCCGTTTAAGTAGCACTTAGTATGCTTAATCCCTTCAAATAATACTTGAACTCTAAAATATTAATTAAATTTTAGGGCAATGCTACATCTACTAAATCTATTCACCAATGATATGTAGCAGTCTTTTATTTATTAAGTATGCATGAGCCCACTTTTTATTCCATAAAAAGAAAAAGGTATAGGCCCAATTTGTGTATTATTTACATATTATTTGGTGAGTAAATTTGGTGTCAAAATCATTTTCTTAAATTTTATCTAACTTTTCACTTTAAATAAATGTGATTATTTTTTATTTGGGTTTGGCTAGTTTTGAATCCATCCCTTATTTTATTTGTTGTTTTCTATCGGAAGGGTAGGTTTTGTGTTGAAAAGGGTGTGAACAATAATTTGGGGTGGTAGCTAGGCGAGTATCACAATAGTTGGATGAGCATATGCCAACTATGATGAAAAAGATAGCTTAGGATTTCCATACAAACTGCGTTACTTGAGGGAAAACATAAAGCTTATGAGCATTTCACTTGTAGACTTGTAGCTGTGGATGTATAAAAACTGATGAGGTAACATAAATGAATTAATTGAAACACAAGTATCTATATACTTCTGTTTGTCCCCGGTCATAACAATCTTAAGTATGCTTTAAATTTGGGACATGAAACTGCCAAAAAAAGAGTAAATTAGGGGTGTGTATTCAAACAAGATTTGAATGGATTTTAAATGACTTTGGTAGAATTTAAAAGTTTGGTAGTATTCAATTAAGACTTTTATAATCTGGTGATATTCTCTTAAGACTTTTAGGGCCCGTTGGTATCCTACTCAAATTTTTTTTTTCAAAAATTGAGATTTTTTTTTAAATGTGAGTTTTCAAAATTAATTTTTAAAATTTTAAAACTTGTTTGGTATGAAATTTGAAAATAATTTTTAAATTTAAAAAATGATGACAACTAAGAAAGAAGAAAGTGTAAAAAAAAATTGAGAAAAACGATGTTTTATCATTTTTAAAAAGAGGCATGTTTTTTAATTTTTTTCTAAAAACTATTTTTGAAAATGGTTTACCAAACACATTTTCTTTACTAAAACTTGTTTTTTTGTTTTCGAAAAAAAAAATAGTTTTTTAATAGAATACCAAACAAGCCCATAGACTCTATAAAAATCTTGTATATTCAATATGAACTTTAAGAGAGTCTATCAAAATTGCGTGGTATTTAAAAAGTCATTAACTTTTACGGAATTCAATAAATCCTGAAGTTTAATAGAGTTTTGAGTGTGAGGTATAAATATCAATTCTCCAGCGTTCTTCCTAGAGATTTATATGGAATTCACGTTAAAACAAATTTCTAATGTCAAAATATAAGCAGATTTGCAAACCTTTGTCAAAGTCGCTGTCTACCATGCTATACCCACTGCTTGGGCTACCCACTGCTTCGGCTACTCCTAATTGCAGATCAATAGAATATCTCCTAGCATATCTTTTCAATTTACATGTCTCTATGATATAACCAACAACCAATTGCATTGTATTCTACTATTTCTGTCCGTGTTTAATCAACTGTATATTTTTCTTTTCTTTTTTCTTTCTATTAGGGCTTATATTATTGATGCTTGTTTGATAATTTTGGGGCTTATATGTATTAGGGCTGTTTGTATCGTGTTTGATCTATTGCATACCTTTTTTTTTTTGGTTAATGGTTAAAGAAAATTGAGGCGTGCTGGGGGTCCAATAACCAATAACCAATTGCAAATGTATTTTGATTTTTTTCAACATTCAGAGTTGTGTATGATTTGGATAAGCATGCCAGTCACCTTGGTTTGATCTGCCTTCTATTTACAATTGCAGGGTTTCTTTATTAGCAGTCAGTAACCCTATCAAACTCTATAAAAGGGTTGAATGTCCTCAGTCTATTAAACTCTAATATTTAAAAGTTTATAGACTTTAACCAAAATCCACGTAGAGTCTATAAAAGTTATTAAAAATTCATAAACTCTATAAAAGTTGATGACTTAAAAATCTCAACAAAAGTCAGTTAAATTATATATTGAATACACCCCTTTAGACTCCTACAATATTGCTCCAAGCCAGTCATGTAATCGGTGGGATTTGAATCCTATTTACAATAGGACAATGCTTGCCTCGGACCATGGTATGAGGAAGTCCTTAGTCCCTGCCTAGGTGGCACAATCATAGCCACTTATCTCTTCTTCTTTTTTTGTTAAGCTAAATAACCTTTAACCTACTTTTTAATTGTTGGGTTAACTTTTACTATAGTTAAGACAAAAAGAATTTCAAACAAAAAAAAAGGTGGGTTGGAATTTTTGTACGTGTTCCTTTCTTTTTCACGTTGTTCTCTTCCTTCCACTTCCATTTTTCTCGTAATTCAAATAAATCATCCAACCACTTGTTGTCCTTGAGGTTATACTTCTCAAGCATATCATTTCATGCAACTAACCACTCATTTTCATCCTCATGCTCTGTTCGTATGCTAATCATCTTGGCATAACGATAAGTCACATAAGGCTTAAACATCATGTCGTTTAGGCCTAGGCCCAAAGACTAAGCCCTTCCTAGGCTCTTGGGCTCCTAGCTCCTAACCTCTTAGGCTCCGGCCCTCTAGGCTCCGCCCTCCCAGGCTCCGGCCTCATAGGCTCTGGCCTCCTAAGCTCCAGCCTCCTAGGCCCCGACCCGTGTCGACTCATTTTGACCCACGAGACCAATGACACGTGGCGCTCCTACAGTGCGAATCATTACAAGAGACACGTGTCATCACCGGATTGGTTGACACTCTTCCAAAGGTACTATAAAAGAGGTACCTTCTTGTCACAAAAGGATAATTCAATCATTATTATACTATTTACTCACTCTGCTCTCAGATCTCTCTGAACACTGACTTGAGCGTCGGAGGAGCTTTGGCCGGCACCACACCGGTGTCCTTCCCGCTCACTTTCATGTACTTGCGCAGGGTGCTTTGGATATCATTCTCTCTCATTACTCACCAGTCGGACCCAGCTACTCGTTACTGCCCCACTTCGACGTGTCATCCACTCAGTGGTGGGTCAACGGGGCTACGTGGTTCGACTCGACGTTGACTGCTTTACCATTTTTCAGCATCAACATGCTCATATAAACATCTGCTAAAATCATGTGCAAATTCTTTTGGTATGAGAAAAATGAAAGAGGGATGAAGAGAACAATGTAAAAAAGAAAGGAACACGTACATAAATTTCATAATATAGTACGACGTCAATTGTTTGGTTGTTTGGTACAGAAAAGGAAGAGAACAACGTCAAAAGAAAAGAACATGTACAAATGGGGTTGTTTGGTCTTGGTTTTATTTGAATTACGAGAAAAATGGAAGAGGGAGGAAGAGAACAACGTAAAAAAGAAAGGAATACGTAAATTTCAACCTACTTTTTTTTTTTTTTTTCTGAAATTCTTTTTGTCTTAACTATAGTAAAAGTTAACTGAGCAATTAAAAAGTTGGTTAAAGGTTATTTGACTTAAAAAAAAAAAAAGGAGATAAGTGGCTGTGATTGTGCCACCTAGACAGGGACTGAGGGCTTCCTCATACCAGTCTGAGGCAAGCATTGTCCTTTACAATATTGCTCAAACACTCCTACTGATGATGGTTCTAACTTGATTTCCGTTTATGCCATTATATATATGTCTTTCTCTTTTTGACAGTTATAATTAAGAATTTCATCTTATATATAGTACATTATGATTATCAAAAAAGATTCTTATTCTATATTATATTTTTATAAAATTATGATTTTTCAAGTTCTTTGGTTTTTTTTTTTTTATTGAGTTAGGGGAGAGGGGGTTGAACTTGGGTGCATTGTGGATAATTCTACGACCCTTCCAACTGTATGTGCTACCCAACAATTGCTTGCAAGTTCCTTGTTAGGTGCCTTATAAAAGAAACTAAGGCTATATACTTTAGTATATAGTTAAGACTTGATTTTTTTGCCGAATAACCGAAAATTACCGACTACCGACCGACTCTGATACCGACGGTTCAGTATAGTTTTGTGATTTTTTGGTATCAGTAGGATAATCGAACCGCACCGCTACATTCAACGGTGTTAGTTTCCCCAATACCGATACCAAACACAACCAATGTCTTCTTCTGCTTCTTATGGTTTCCCTTTTTCTTCCTTCTTCTTTCTTCTTACCCTTCTTTTTTCTTCTAGTTTCCCTTTTTCTTTTGGTTTCCCTTATTCTTCTTGTTCTTCTTCTTCTACAACCCATCCCCACCCTTTCCCTATCGCACCCACCCAGCCCCTCCCCCCTCTCCCCTCCCCCCAACCATCTTCATCTTCCCCCCTTCACCCGACCCACCAACCCAGCACCCAACCCATAAACAACACCACCTCCACCTCCACCTCCACCTCCACCCCCACCCATCGTTGTCGCCTCTCTCTCCCTCTTTATCTCCTTCTTTCTCTCTCTCAACCGAAACCGACTGTTACCGATTGAAACCAACTGAAACCAAAACAGTTGGTAACTGACAGCCAGCAGTACGGTGGTGGTCCTGTTTTGTGTCATTCCGCATGAGTCGGGTCGATGGTCAGTCCCGGCTAATCGATTTAGTTACTGAACTGATTCCACCCTTATATATAGTCATGGATGACTAAAACATTTGAAACTCTTCATTTCAAAGTTCAAACAACATTTTTAAAATATTTATATATATTTTTCCTTTATTATCTTTTTATCTTTTTAATTTTTTTATTCTTTGGTTTTTCTTTCAGAGCCAACTATAGAATATAAACTCTAAACAAAAAAAAAAAAATCTAAAAAGAAAAGAGATAAATAAATCAACTAAAGTGCAATTCTAACTGATAATTCTAACCGAGTTACACTTTGGTTTAGGGTTGATTGGTTTAATGTTGTAGAGTTGGTTAATTACTTTATGTATATGTTAATTTCCAATTAATTTAGAGCCTAAAACGTAAGCACTATATTCTAAATGGAATCCAAAAACAGATCAATTGATTCGTATAGGGTATTAGTGTTTTAAGGGCCGGGGGTTGATTAGTATAGGGTATATTGGGTTTAAAGGGGGTTGATTAGTATAGGATATATAGGGTATAGAGCTAGCCTAAATGTTAAACTTTAAGTCTTAAATGAAACTTAAAGATATAAATAAAAAAACCAACTGCAGTGTAATTAACAAGTTACATTTGGGGTTTTGTTTGCCTCAAATTTACTGAGTTACCTGTCAAACAGGTCAGAATAAAAGGAGCAAAAGTCCTTCTTAATTGGGGTGTGTTGAGCGTGCCAATACATAGTCATAGGCCAAACGTACAATTATTGATTTTGCTCATATATCCGATTTCGGACCAAACAATTGTGGCCAAGGAAGGAACGAATCCTAGCCGGCTTTAAGTTCTCACTGCCTTGTTGCAAGGACTTTTGGGAGGCCTTAATGATTTGGTGAGTGAATATGGATGATGGGTGTAAAATTGATGAAAATAAAATTAAAATAACAATTAAAAGTGTGTAAAGAATAATCTCAAAAAAAAAAAAAAGGCATGTAAAGTAAATGCAGAAATTTAAAGTACTATAATTAAAGGTGAGATAAAAATAAAGGTGGAAATTTAAAATTGCAAGGAAATTAAATTGTAAGAAATTAAACAATGATAAATTAAAGGGCTTTTTTTTTTAAAGTCCATTTTAAAAATTTACTATTTATCCGGCCCAACCGCTACAGTGAACTACTGTAGCGGTCTACTTAAAAAAAACCGTTACTACAGTAACGGCGTTATTGTAGCGCGCTACAGTATTTTTAAAATGCAATTTTTTTTCTTCATTTTAGTGCCATTTAGTACATAAATTACCCAAAAAAAAAAAAAAAATCATAATTTAGGTATTTTTTATTTCATAAACATATTAAATAATAACTAACATAAAACACAAAAAATCAAGATGTCCATAATCTTTTGCATTTTATTAGTAAATATAATTGTTACTATCGAAAAGTAACAATCACCTATTGCTACTGTCCGGTAGTAACAATTACCTATTGATACTGCCCAACAGTAACAATCACCTATTGATACTGCCAGACAGTGGCAATCAAGTAACAATAACAATAAAAATAAATTAGAGAATATAATTTAAACCTAATACAATCCTTGCTATCGAAAAGTAATAATCATCTATTGCTACTGTCCGGCATAACAATCACCTATTGCTATTGCCCGACAGTAACAATCACCTAACAATAGCAATAAAAATAAATTAGAGGATATAATTTAAACCTAATACAATCCTTGTGAAAGCATAAACAACCAAATGAATTATAAACCTATGACACAATGACAACAAAATAAAACAAAATCACAATAACTTGAAACTTCCAGATCTAACTTGAAACTTGTTATACGAAATAATTGATTGAATATGGCGGTGAAGTGAAACAGCCCAAAAGTGTAGGCTAAAAGATAATTTATTTTGCATGTTGAAACTTAGTTATTATACTCTTGCAACCAGCTTTGGATCTTGACTCTGTCATGCAAGCAAGTGATTATGCAAAAAAAACAATCTTCTCAGACTGCAAGAGACAATTGAAAGGAAACTATTTCATTATGAGAAAGTAAAGAAACTACTAAGAATATCAAGAGCGATCAAGTTATACCTCTTTGTAACCTATTGAAAGTCGTTTTGCATAATCATTGGCCACATGCTGCTTCTTTGTGCCACTAACTACATCAATTATCCCAAAAAATTCAAAGCATGTGTGCACAGTGCATGTAAAAATTATATACATGATACATCAAATAAGTTGCCACTGTCAAACAATAACAATAACATATTATTACTAACTTGAGGCTTTTGCTTCCTCAACTCCACAATCTGAAAGTTTTTTTCTTAATATTTTTTTATTCATCTTTTTCTCCTAAACCAAACTAAATAGGTAAACCAACCTAACACATTTCCATTCAGATTTCTCAAACTTAATGAGATTTCATACCATATTGCAGGAACATAAAAATCATAGTAAAAGTTTGTTATTGTTAAACAGTAACAATAACAAGTTCTTATTGACAAACAGTAACAACTAGAGTCTCACTTACATTTTCAATTTTAAGTAAATAATTGACAAAAAACCTTACATATTCAACTACTCAGTATAAAAAAATCAAAATAAGTGAGATTTCATACCCTAAGAACATAAAAATCATAGTAAAAGGTTGTTACTGTAAAGCAGTAGCAATAACAGGTTATTACTGATAAATAGTAACAACTAGAGCCTTACTTACATTTTCAATTCTAAGTCAAAAATTGACAACAAGCCTTACACCTTCAACTATTCAACATAAAAAAAATCAAAATAAGTGAGATTGATTTCGTAATCTACAAGAACATATGTAAAAATCACAATAAAATGTTGTTACTATCAAACAGTAACAATAACAAGTTGTTACTGCCAAATAGCAACAACCAAAGCTTCACTTAGCTTTTCAATTATAAGTCAAGCATTGACAACAATAGTTTCATAGCCAATTTTGATTTTACTGTGCCAAATTTTGATAATAAGACGAACAAACTATAAATTTAGCATGTTAAAGCATCTAGCACATCTTCGTGGTCCACAGGGAAAGGAATGAAAATGAAGGATTGTGTTATCTACAATCATTTAATATAAGCATAATAATGTTGAATCTAGTTCAATTTATTCCAATCTCAGCATCCAAATAAATACACCTACATCAAATTCATGTAAGCTACCAAATACATTTTTAGAAAACACCCGACCGCTGAGATATTTTATGTAAAATACTAAAGTAACACCATAAACTAAGATCTCTACGGAATATTAGAAATAATTAAGGTTGAATCATAACCTTTATCACATTCACCAACTTGTTGAGCTGTTCAACAACTTATCACAAAACCTTTTCAGTTCCAGACACGACTATGGTAAAGAGAGCTTTGTCCTTGTTCAAACCAACAGCAAGGGACTCGATGTTGTAGCCCCTCCTAGCGAAAACTCCAGCTATTCGGTTTATTATTCCACTCTCATCCCCAACAAATACAGAAATTGTATGGCGTTTCACCCTGAAATGATATATAGGATCAGTGTTAAAAACTTGAAATAGCAGATGTGCACATTGGAAAGCCAAAGAAGGCTTTCTCAGTAGCCTTTTTAGATTTAAAATTTCTGGCTCATTTATGAAAAATTGCAAGGACCAACGGTCACAGTAAAATCAAATTTTCAAACCCTAAAACTTTCAAAATCGTAATTCCTCAAAATTGACAAGCAAGACCATAGGGAAAAGAAAGCTCTTGATTAGAAGAGTAGGAAAATACCACAATCGAGTAGAGTCACCGTCAAGTTCGCCTGAAAATTGGTCGGAAAGCTTCTGCTTCTTGACGTCGATCTGCCACTGTCGCTGGGTGGTTGGACGATCGAAGGCCATGGGAAGGAAGAGGAGAGAGAGGCGAGCATGGAGAGGTGGGTCTCGCCGCCATCCATGGCCGGACGACGATGCATTGAGGAGAGAGAGAGAGTGACGTTGAAGAGAGATAAGAGAGAGAATGGTGCTGAGTTTGAAATGAGAGAAATGAGAGAAGGAGTGAGGGAGAGACGGAGAAAGAAACGGAGGAAGGAAAAAAGGACCGGGTTGGTATAAATTGGGCTTCCTTCGAATATCAAAAAAAGACATGGGTCTTAAAAGTAGTGAAAGCCTAAAATTTGGCTTTATAATCATTTACTTTAAATTAAATTGCAAGGAATTATAGGTGTTATTAAATAAAGAGCGAGAAAAATAAATCTACGATCAAGCATAGCATAAAATAAAGTACTTTGATTGAATTAAAAGACAATGAAAATATCTTCTCGAAAAACAAAAAAAGACAATGAAAATTAAATCTATACTCAAAATCATGAGATTAACCATGGAATTAACATCAACAACGATCTCACAACTACAACAAGAAATTTAAAATAAAACTAAATCATAATCATAAGATAAAGAGCACGTGGTATGCTTAAGATTTTGAAAGAGACTGATTTGTGTGTATTTTTTGTTGTATTGCCCTTTTTCTCCTGTGAATGCCTCTATTTATAGAGGTAAAGCCCGAAAAACTATACACTTGGCCTCCAAGTAACGCTCTTCTTCTTGAGAATCATGATATTCTTTTGACGCTACTTTCCTGATTGTGTTAAATCTTTGAAATATTTTGAAAATTCCTTTTTTCTTTTGCCACTGATATATTATGAAATTCCTTAATTCCCAAGCAACCAATCAATTAATATTCAAGATAATTATAAATGAATAAAACCAAAATAGTGGTAATACCACAAGGATAATTATCATTAATCATCTTGATCTCTTTGATATTTTTCCATAAATTTCATTAAATCTTCATCTAACGGCCTAAAATCATCTAAGCCGTATGAGCAAAAAAGGGGCCCAAATATACTAAAAATGGGTGCAAATAGGTTAATTCTAGTAGGATTTAATGTAGTTTGATGAGTGTGCATTTTGCATCACTTTATAATACTAATTCCTTAACCCAGAGTGTTAGAACTCGATATTTTGTATTTCTTGTCCTGCTTTTGTGTTTTCAGGTCAAATGAAGTAGAAATATTATGAAAATTCCTTTTTTTTTTTTTTTTTTCCCTCATAATTTTTAANTTTTTTCTTTTGCCACTGATATATTATGAAATTCCTTAATTCCCAAGCAGCCAATCAATTAATATTCAAGATAATTATAAATGAATAAAACCAAAATATTGTGGTAATACCACAAGGATAATTATCATTAATCATCTTGATATTTTTCCATAAATTCCATTAAATCTTCATCCAACGGCCTAAAATCATCTAAGTCGTATGAGCAAAAAATGGGCCCAAATATGCTAAAAATGGGTGCAAATAGGTTGATTCTAGTAGGATTTAATGTAGTTTGATGCGTGTGTATTTTGCATCACCTTATTATACTAATTCCTTAACCCAGAGTGTTAGAACTTGATATTTTGTGTTTCTTGTCTTGTTTTTGTATTTTTAGGTCAAATGAAGTAGAAATAGGAAAAATGAGCAAATGAAGCCATTTTGGGACATTTCCTGGTCAAACTAGGAAAATGGGTCAATTCCTAGTTAAACCAGGAAAAGAGCATAAATCCTAGTCAAATGAGGATTCCTAGTCACACTAGGAAACATCAAATCCAGAACTATCATTGTCGAGCCAGAAATGAGAAATCCTTATTGGAACAGGAATTCCTAGTTGAACTAGGAAACTCAACCCTACTAAGGAAATGAGTCCTAATGACACTAGGAGACTCTAGGGGCAATATGGTCATTATGAGAAGTCAAAATGGATAAGGAATCCTTCTTTACAAAAAATCCTAGTTGGACTAGGAAAGTTTGGTTAAAGTCAACTCTATCAAGTCAAGGTTCCAAAAGCTTCTAAAAAGTGGTGGACATCCATGTAAATAAATAGAGGGAAGAAATGAATTCGAATCCAAAGGGAAATGAGGGGCGAAATAGGAAGTCAATGTCAATGGTCAAGGGTCAACTAAAACATATCATCAAGTTAAATGGGTCATGGGCCTATGTGAAAGTCAATGCAAGGTGGCAGCCTATGCATGCATGCGCATGCCATGCAAGCCATGCGCCTAACCCTAGCAGCCCAAGCCCAATGCAACAAGACCCAAGTGGCAGCCCATGCGCATGAAGGAGGGAAACCCTAGGAGGCCTAGGCATGAGTCACTTAAGCTCATTGCACAAGCCTTGCCGCAAGCCCTGATTCCCTAAACCCTAGCTGCTGCCGCATAACAAGCCTTGCTTCACAAGGATTTCTTCCTCACCTCTATAAATATATCATATTCTCTCATTATTTAGGGTTCTCATATTTTCTTATTTTCAGAATTCAGAGAGATAGGGGGGGAGGCCGAAAGTTAGAGAGAGAAGGAGTGGTGTGACAAGCTAGAAAGAGAAAGAGTCCAGCCTTGCCGCAAGCCCTAGCTCACCTTGCCGTAGGTTCCTCCAGCTTGCTAGGTGTCTCCTTCAGCCCTTCTTCTTGCCGCAGCCACCCTAGTGAGCCACCCTAGTGATATGTCTCTTGGTTTTTAATTTTCTTTTTGTCTAGAATTCTGATTTTCTTTTTAGTTTGTGTTTCTGAATTTATTATAAGTATGGATTGAGATTTTGTTTATGTAATTCAGATTTCTTTTTATGTTTTAATTATGTAGTTTATTATTCTATCTTGCATGTTAGTCGTAGGTTGATTTTCAGAGATGTCATGCTTTAACAAATCATTTATCCGTCTCTTGATGAATTAATTTGATGTTTTCATGTATTTAATTCTCATTATCTTATTGAATCCGTCATTAGTTGTTTGCGTCCTTTGACTGGCCACCTTAGGATAATTGCATCTAGTTTATTTGTTAGGTTTAGCTGTGGACTAATCAAAGGCACTAAATCACAAGTAACAAGGGAATAAGGGATTATTCTTGGTAATGGTTTTGTGCAACCTCTATAAGGAAATAATCAAAGCTTGTATGTTGTGCATGTTTGATATTCTCATAGATCTTAATGACTCTTACATGGATAAAAGTTTCCCTAAGTCCGCTTAGGGAACATCTAAGTTAACTGATTAATTGAGGCCTAAGAAGCTCTGAATATATGCCTTAGGAGAACAATTGCGAGAAAGTAACTAATCAAACCTTTTTAGCAGTCAAACTTTGATACATTGTATTTGAATTGATTTGTCATTAGCTTTGGATGGTTAGAGTATGCATATCTGATTTGAAACTAAAAACTTAACATTGCAAGATAGGATAATGGGTGTGTGCGTGTAGTGATGTGTGTGTGAGTTCTAGACTTCCTAAACCTCTCATTTAATTATTTTTTTGATTAATTGAATTGATTTGTTGTATATTAACCATTCCATGTGGGATCGACCTCGTGCTTGTACGCTTTGCTACTATTGTGATTCGTGCACTTGCAAGTATACTTAGAATGAGATGCATGTTTATTTTGTTTTAAGAAAACAATCAACATAGTTCACAAATTTTTGTTTTATTCTGTTTTTTTTTTATTTGGAGGGAGGGGAGATCGAATTTGTAGGTAATTCTATAACCCTTCAAACTCAGTTACCAAACAACTGCTAGTGCACAAGTGTTTAGGTGTTAAGATTTTTTTGGGTAAGAATCTTAGATTTTAGCCTTAAATTACAATTTCTCATTGTCAACTAACCATTACAAGTCCTAATAAACTAGGATGATTATAGGCCAAAAGACACTCAAAGAGTAGTAAAAGAGATTTTACTCAAATTCCAGTCAGACTAGCATATTCATTTTAAAGGTTGATTGATGAAGGTTATGTCTTTTCCAAATCCATTTTAAATAATCTCTTAGCTAGCATCCTTTCGGAATTGCTTAAAACAAAACCAATCATTTCGAGCTTTATTTGTAAAAACTTTCATAAGAAAGGCTGCTATCTACGCTTTTAATCCAAGTCCATAAAATCATAGTTGTTAATTCCCAAAACTGCAGAAATTACTGCTAGTAGGTTCAACTTAGAACAACTCTGATTCACATGATTTTTGTCTTAAAACGACTATTAATAAGTTTACTTTAAATCCTTAGAATTTTTGGTTAAAAATCTCATTGTAGCAATATTATAGAATTTTTCAGGAGTTCAACAAGGTCAAATTTTTCAAAACCAATCATTTTTGCTAAATTTTTGAGAAAAACATTCTTTTTCATGTTCAAATAAATATCCAATGCATGCATGTCAAACTATTCACATCTTGGTTAAGAAATATACCACTTTTCATCAAAACCTCAATTGAACATTCAAAACACATGGATTACTAAGGAAAAGAGATTTCTTTGTAGCCAAGATTTGAGAATTATTTCCTTTTTTCCTTAGTTTTTGTATTGCAAATTTTTAACTTCACAAATTCTAACAACCTTTACCCAACACAGCAATCACACAAGGGTTTAGAGACCTTACCCTTGAGGCAAGCAGCAACCTTTAGCATCAAGTAGCCCCTAAGCCAAAGTTAGGTACTAAGTGTAACAGGGGCAAATTTTCGACCTCCAAATCCTAAGGGTCTTACACTAAGATACACAGGGTCCTCGCATGTCATAAAAATACTGACTTTCTTAGTAATCTATCCCTTAAAGTTCTAATTCCATGAATCAAGTAGGAAAAAAGGACAAGGTGTTTACCTGAGTTGTGTATACCGAATCAGAAATCTACATGCAACAAGAGCGACAATTTATCAATCACAAATTCGATTTTTGGGGTTAAAAGGTTCATCAAAGTATTCTGAGGTAAAATCAAGTGACATGAGATGATTTTACATTGAGTTTTGTGAATTTTGTGTGCTCAAAACCCCAATGCAGGTGATTCCAAGAGGAAGCTGAGTCGATCCAAGTTGAGCACTACTAGACATACGTGAGTCTCATGTACGTCTCCTTCTAGTACTTAATATATCACTCATCCAAACAGGTAAAAGGTACTCTCAGAATTAGGATTATAAAGGAATTTTGTCAAACTCTAAAGCTTTTACGTACATTGTTGATCGAATCTGAGAGGTTTCCAGGCTAGGAATAAAGGTTGAGAATCTATGTTTCTGAGGAAGTTGAAAGGTTGAAGGGAGATAGAGAGAGAACAGAGAATTCAAACGCAGTAGGAAGAGAGCCTATTTTTGCGTGTTCTAATATTGTCAAGTGAATCAGCTGGGCTTCTTTATATTCTTAAGTCTTTATAAGGTGGGAAATTAAGAAAAGGCTTTCAGATTAGGAGAGAAAAGGATGAGTTCTGGCGACTCTGGCTGCCATAAGGTGGGGAAGAAGAGGCATTGAGATCAGGAGAGAAAAGGAAGAGTTATGTGACTTCTGAGATGAAAAGTTTTGGAATTTGACTTCTGAGATGAAGAGTTTGGTGACTTTTGAGATCAAGAGAGAGAAGGAAGAGTTTTGACTTTTGAGGCTCTTAACTTTTTAGGTCCATTGATTTTAATTACTAAATTTTAATAAATTTTTAATTTAAGTACTAAAATTAAATAACATTTTAAATTAGATACTAATTGAAAGGTCAAATAAAATAATAAAATAGAAGATATTAGAATTTATAAATATTATATCATATGCCACTAATAAAAAAATAAAAATAATATTGCTTCAAAAATATTACATTAATTTATACTATATTGTATGAAAAAAAATAATAAAATCAATCCAGTCACAACTTAACTGTGACTGTCTTGGTAAATTGAAAGAGACAACTCACATTACTATACTATGTATTATTTTGAAT
>QANW01003660.1:778073-825124 GCA_003254865.1 Dryas drummondii
GCATAGGTGTGGCATGTTGTGTGCATAGATGTGGCAAAGTGCCCAAAAATGAAAGTGCTCCGACGACCGTTCCGCCACTTGGATCACCTTCCAAATACCATAACACTACAAGAAAACTATTAATAGATATTGCCCCTTTTATATCATATTTGAAATTGACTGATATTATAAAAATTATAATATCAGATAATTTTTTAACTGATTTCTAAACTCTATTAGAAATCACATGATATTTTTCAACTGATATATAATATTTTTTTTTTCTAGAATTTATAAAGACATCAGTCTAAACTGTCAACTGATATTATAAGTTTACGTATCCTCCTGCCACCCAAACACACCTTAACAAACCTGATATAAAATGTTTTTGTTTTTTTTTTATATTATTAACATATAAGTTTAATTAACAGTCAACTGATATCTTAACTACATAAGTTGACCTTTGACCCAAAAATAAAAAGTTGACCTAAAAGGAAAATTAGGAGCACGCACGCGGGCACAACACTTCATTCAAATGCACCCACACTCAGAGTCGCACACTCGCACCCAATACGCCTCCCTACTCCTGCTCGATCTACCAGCGGCTGTCGTTGGTCGCCAGAAAAGCTTCTCCAAATTTTAGGTTTAGGGTTGCGGCGTCGACTTCCAGTTCGAAAGGTATGTGGGTTTCCCTGCATTCTCTGTCTTCCAATTCTGTTCATTTAGGGTTTCAAATTTATTTGGTGTACTTTGATTTTAAGCTTTTAATTTTTTTAATTTCTAAGAATTTCCCACATCAATTTTGGGTCTGAATGTGGTTATGGTTGGGTTTGGGAATGGGTCTGTAGCTTAGAGCAGTTTTGTGTTTGGTTTTGTGGTGGATTTGGATTCCACTGATTTTCAGAGTCGCACACTCGCACCCAGTACGCCTCCCTACTCCTGCTCGATCTACCACCGGCTGTCGTTGGTCGCCAAAGAAGCTTCTCCAAATTTCAGGCTTAGGGTTGCGGTGTCGACTTCCAGTTCGAAAGGTACGTGGGTTTCCCTGCATTCTTTGTCTTTCATCCTTCTCTATCTTCAATTCTTCTGTCTTCCAATTCTGTTCATTTAGGGTTTCAAATTTATTTGGTGTACTTTGATTTTAAGCTTTTAATTTTTTTAATTTCTAAGAATTTCCCACATCAATTTTGNGTATGTATGGACGTTTACATGTATAGTCAAGCATACTTGCATTTGTTAGACATGCAAACTTTGTTTTGCATGATTTGCATTTCATTTTTAATCATAGTGGAAAATCATTGTGGTATCCAATCAATTTTGACTGCCTAGTGCATATTTATATAAAATAGGAATTTAAAGTCAAGGATATTCTCTCTCAATTCTTTTTTCTCTGTCTTTGATTATAATTTAGACACTTCTGTTGCATGGTTACATGGTCCATCTGCATATTCATTATTTTTCCTCGCATTTATTATATATCACTCCAAATATCCATTATTATTTATCAATTTATGTGTGTGTCTTGAGGGGTGCATCAAATGGCAAGTTTAATTGGCAATGAGAAGGTGGAAATTAATAAAGCCATCGGTAATTGGTTGATTTGCAGATTATATTCTTTCAATAATTGGTTGATTTGGTGTTCTATTTGTGCTTTGAGTTGATTTGCATATTATAATCTGCAACGATTATGAAGATGGCTTGTTCGTGGTCTAGTAAGTCATAGTCTTTTCTTACTTATATGTGTACACATGGGATATAAAATTAATTTCTTTTCTGGGTTGTGATTGTGATAATGGGAATTGGTTGTTGATCTTTTTCCTGATTTCAATTGGATTTTTATTTTAGGTGAGAGAATTAGTTCTATTGAATTCTGCCATTTGGCTTTGTTTTGTTTGGTTTTTATTCTTATGCAAGAATTGTGAAGTTGGTTTGTAGCTTATGTTGGTGTATGGGTTGGGTTGTCTTGATTGTTGTTTTGCAGGTCAGGCTGATTGAATTAAGAGTCCAACCGCCTTTGTGCGAAGACACACCTAATATTGTCCATGAATTAAAAATATAGCAAGTAACATTCTTGATCCAAATCTATTGCTTTTTATTTTTCTATTATGCAATCCCTTAGACTTTATGTTACACCATATTAAATATGCTTTTATAGTTCATTGTGTAACCTAATTATATTTTACCAATAGTGTGTGCTAGTTTCAAGATTACTTATTCCATATTTGCGTTTCTACTTATATGCTTGCCTCTACTGAGACATACTAAGATACTGAAGTTATGTGATGGACGAATTTATTTCCCTTTACTTGTTTTTTTAATTTTCTTTCTATTTGGGACTGTTCTAGGTTATATAAGCATCAAAAGGGTTTTTTGGTCATTTTAATCAAGGCACACAAGGGTTTTAAGTAACTATATNTAACTATATTGGAAGTTGTTTACCTTTCCTTAGTATTGTGAGAGTTTTGAGTTACTTGGCTAATAATTTGGCATTGTAGCTTCTCACTACCATAAATACTTTTAATTTCCCGTTGCTTGTAGTTGTTTTGAGTTAAATCTTGGCCTTTGGGCTGTATCTAAGTAGCTTATCAAGAAATTTGGGACTTAATTGGTTTTAAGTCATTTTTTTATGAATGCTATGCCTTTACACAAGTTCTGATGGTAATAGAAAATGTTTAAGTATTAATCTTTGAGAAGATTACGTGAGAGTTTTGTATGACTAGTAAAGATAACATTATAAACTACCTTCCTATTAAACTGAAAACATGAAGAAAGAAATGAGTTACTTACGTGTCCTACTATAGTACTTTAATACTTGTTTCCTCACCTCATTCTGCTTTTTTTTTTGTTTTTTTTACTTTGAGTTTCATGGTAAATTGTATAAAAAAATAACATAATTTTTGTTCATTTATTTCTTATCTAGTTATTACTGAATATGAAGTCATTTCTAAATGTACCTGCCATTCCATTTGGTCTTGCTTGTCTATGATTTTATAATGTTTATAAATTGCTTAGTAACTTTGCTAAAGCTTCAAGAATTGGGTATGTCAAAGTTGTAGATGAGTATCATAGTTCATATATTTTCTTGGTTGTGTTATAAACAACTCTTGATATTTTTAACCTTGTCAAAACCTTAATATATATATATATATATTCATCACTATCAACTTTTTTATTTTTTATGTACAACATTGGATATAGATTCTTTCCTTGTGTGTATTGTTGTGATTTTGTTTTAAATCTTGGACCATTTGTTCAGTATATTAGCCAATAATATTAAAGACCATTGCATTATGCTTTTGCAGGTCTAGTGTTCATGAGAAGAGCTTATGTATATTTAGTCTCAATCAACACAACTTTAAGATGTAAATGATTCTACGCCACTAGCTAGATGAAGTTGTCAGCTTTGTATCTTCAAATTAGTACTATCAGTCATACCTTAGTATTCTTTATGTATTTCCTTAACTATAGAACTACTTGTTGGATATTATATTGTAATCCCTTTTTGGGTACTTTGAATGTTATTGGTGCTTGAAATATGAAATATATAAGAATGAAAGATTTTATACTTGCACAAATTTCAGGTCATTTCAAATTGCAGGCACAATTGTATACTTAATTCATTGATATCCCTTTTAGGTGAAAAAAAAAAAAACTAATATATATCATACATTCCAAATTTTTTTAAAAAACTTGAAATAATAAACAATATCAGTTTTAGTCTAAAAACTGAAATGTTATGTCATTTTGATATCAGATTCTCTATTAGACCTGATATA
This sequence comes from Dryas drummondii, assembly GCA_003254865.1. Classification (NCBI taxonomy): domain Eukaryota; kingdom Viridiplantae; phylum Streptophyta; class Magnoliopsida; order Rosales; family Rosaceae; genus Dryas; species Dryas drummondii. Next base: position 781,829 of record QANW01003660.1, read on the forward strand.
TACACAATATTTAGATATCAGAGTATGTTCCATACCTGATACTGATATCGAGAGTACATATCAGATTTTATCATATACCTGATATTTATATCATAATTTTAAATCATATTCTACCTCAAACTTGATATTGATAACATAGTTTTATATCATATTTTACCTCAAACACGATATCTATTAATCAGAACTATTGATATTCAGATTTTATAGATATAAGAAATAATATCAAATTTGATATCCATTTTATATTTATGACATCAGATTGAAAAAAGGAAAAAATATACATAAACAATGTTTACATATTAGTTTAAAATTGATATCTAAAATGTGAACATTAGATATCACGACTCGCTATATCAGATGACTACTCAATTAGATATCAGTCCACAACTGTTATATCTGGACATTTTTGTAGTAGTGTAACTAGGCTATGGTGAGCTAATTGTGCGGGGAAATTTCGATAGAAATGGGCCGTCGCATGGTTTGGGTGAATATGTCATCGATGTGGGCATGCAAAGTGGCCCGACACCAAATTGCCCCGACTACCGTTCCGCTACTTGGAACCCCTTCCAAATACCATAACTAGGCTATGGAGAGCTTATTGTGCAGGGAAATTTCGATAAAAATGGGCCGTGGCATGATTTGGGTGAATATGGCCTCGGCGTGGGCATGCATGGTGGCATGCAAAGTGCCCAAAAATGAAAGTGCTCCGACGACCGTTCCGTCACTTGGATCACTTTCTAAATACCATAACTAGGTATGGTGAGCTTATTGTGCGGGAAAATTTCGATAGAAATGAGCCGTGGCATGGTTTGGGTGAATATGCCATCAGCGTGGGCATGCATGGTGACATGCAAAGTGGCCCGACACCAAATTGCCCTGACCACCATTCCGCCACTTGGAACCCTTTCCAAATACAATAAGTAGGCTATGGTGAGCTTATTGTGCGGGAAAATTTCGATAGAAATTGGTCATGGCATGGTTTGGGTGAATATGGCCTCGGCGTGGGCATGCATGGTAGCATGCAAAGTGCCCAAAAATGAAAGTGCTCCGACGACTGTTTTGTCACTTGGATCACCTTCCAAATACCATAAGTAGGCTATGGTGAGCTTATTGTGTAGGGAAATTTTGATAGAAATGGGTCGTGGCATGGTTTGGGTGAATATGTCATCGACGTGGGCATGCAAAGTGGCCCGACACCAAATTGCCCTGACCACCGTTCCGCCACTTGAAACCCCTTCAAAATACCATAACTAGGCTATGGTGAGCTTATTGTGAGGAAAAATTTCGATAGAAATAGGACGTGGCATGGTTTGGGTGAATATGGCCTCGGTGTGGGCATGCATGGTGGCATGCAAAGTGCCCAAAAATGAAAGTGCTCCGACAACCGTTCCGTCACTTTGATCACCTTCCAAATACCATAACTAGGCTATGGAGAGCTTATTGTGCGGGGAAATTTTGATAGAAATGAGCCGTGGCATGGTTTGGGTGAATATGCCATCGGCGTGGGCATGCATAGTTGCATGCAAAGTGGCCCGACACCAAATTGCCCCGACCACCGTTCCGCCACTCAAAACCCCTTCCAAATACCATAACTAGGCTATGGTGAACTTATTGTGTGGGAAAATTTAGATAGAAATGGGTCGTAGCATTGTTTGGGTGAATATGGCCTCGGCATGGGCATGAATGGTGGCATGCAAAGTGGCCCGACACCAAATTGCCCCGACCACCGTTCCGTCACTTGGATCACCTTCCAAATACCATAAGTAGGCTATGGTGAGCTTATTGTGCGGGGAAATTTCGATAGAAATGGGTCGTGGCATGATTTAGGTGAATATGGCCTCGGCGTGGGCATGCATGGTGGCATGCAAAGTGGCCCGACACCAAATTGCCCCGAACACCGTTCCGCCACTTGGAACACCATCCAAATACTATAACTAGGCTATGGTGAGCTTATTGTGTGGGAAATTTCGATAGAAATGGGCCGTGGCATGATTTGGGTGAATATGCCATTGGCGTAGGCATGCATGGTGGCATGCAAAGTGCCCAACAATGAAAGTGCTCCGACAACCGTTCCGTCACTTGGATCACCTTCCAAATACTAGGCTATGGTGAGCTTATTGTGCGGGGAAATTTCGATAGAAAAGGGCCATGGCATGGTTTGGGTGAATATGCCATCGTCTTGGGCATACATGGTGGCATGCAAAGTGGCCCGACACCAAATTTCCCCTACCACCGTTTCGCCACTTGGAACCCCTTCCAAATACCATAACTAGGCTATGGTGAGCTTATTGTGCTGGGAAATTTCGATAGAAATGGGCCGTCGCATGGTTTGGGTGAATATGGCCTCGACGTGTGCATGTTTGGTGGCATGCAAAGTGGCCCGACACCAAATTGCCCCGACCATCATTCCGCCACTTGGAACTCCTTCCAAATACCATAACTAGGTTATGGTGAGCTTATTGTGTGGGAAAATTTCAATAGAAATGGGTCGTGGCATGGTTTGGGTGAATATAGTCTCGGTGTCACGGGTCGGCTTTTCATAGAACAAGATGGACCGTGCGACACTTGTTAACCTTCTCCTGGGTAGCAAGTCAACCAAGTAAGTACCTCGAAAGGCAAAGATCCACACGATAAATTAGATTTGTGCAAGCACCAAACAAGCAACAAATAACAATCACACAACGAAACAAAAGGAAAAGCTCACGGTGCAACAGATGATTGAATGAATATGCTTCTTATATTTATGGCAAGAGAGTACAGGGGCTCATGTGCATGCTCTTACCTATGCTAGTGAGCTAGCCCAGCATTCCACCAACTAGTCACCCCCCTGTAAAGAGCATTCTGAGCAATTTTCAAGATTACACTAGGAAACATCAAAGTGTACGAGGAGTCATAACTCCTCCAAAAAGAAAAATAACTATTTTTCTAATTACTAAAACACCCTTGCACACAAGCAAGCGGCCAAAGGCTTGACTAATGACCTTGGACAAGCTTGGTTGTGGCAATACAAAAGCAACCCCTAACATCCTCCCCCACTTAATCTGTCGGCGTCCTCGACGACTCTGTAGCCTGGAACTCTTCAATCTTCTGCTTGAATTCTTACAAGTCTTCAGCCTTCTCCCAGCTTGTCTCTTCATCGCTTAATCCCTTCCATTTGACGAGGAACTCTATGCGCGGACGTCTGGCAATGACCACCACTCTGTCGGCGAGAATCTCTTCAACTTCTCTGGTCTTCGGTAGCTTGATGCCGACGGCAATTCTGACTGGCTGGTTGCGTGCTGGATCTTCTGAGTCTGGGTTATAGGGCTTGAGATTGCTGACGTGAAAGACGGGATGCACCTTCATCCAAGAGGGAACGTCAATCTTGTAGGAGGCTTTACCAACTTTGGCGAGGACTGGAGCTGGCCCTTCGTACTTGCGTAGGAGTCTTCGATCTCTGTCACGGAGGAATCTAAGTTGTTCTGGCATCAGCTTGATCAGGACTAGGTCCCCCACTTGGAACTATAATGGTCTGTGCCCAAGATATGCTCACTTCTTCATTCTGGAAGATGCTTTCTCTAGGTAAGCTCTAGCAATCTCGGAATTGGTCTTCCATTCTTTTGTGAACTTGAAGGCTCTGGGTTCTTCCCTGTGTAGTTCTCATCAACTGTGTGTGGCAAGAGAGGTTGTTGTCCCTTCACGATTTCGAATGGGCTCATGTTGGTGGCCGAGCTCTTATGGGAGTTGAAACAAAATTAGGCGGTATCTAGTAATTATACCCAATTCTTCTGGTTGGCATTCACAAAGTGGCGTAAGTACTCTTCCAAGAGCCCATTGAAACTTTCTGTTTGGCCGTCTGTCTGCGGGTGATAACTCGAAGAAATGTTAAGTTGAGAACCAAGTAAGTTGAATAGTTCAGACCAGAATGTACCTGTGAACCTGGGATCTCGATCACTCACGATGTTCTTGGGAACTCCCCAATATTTCACCACATACTTGAAGAATAGCCTGGCCGTCTCTTCTGCTGGACAAGACTTCGAAGTTGGGATAAAGGTTGCATACTTCGAGAATCTGTCCACAACCACTAAGATGCAAGTGAGGTCTTTAACCTTTGGAAGGCTTGTAATGAAGTCTAGGGAGACACTTTCTCAAGGTCGGGTGGGGATCGAAAGCGGCTCAAGTAACCCCGGAGTTTTCTGTCTCTCCACTTTGTCTTGCTGGCAGGTGAGGCAGGTCTTGGTGTATTCCACAACATCATCACGCATCTGGGGCCAGTAGTACCCTTGCTTCAAAAGAGCATGTGTTCTCTGCCAACCTGGGTGACCAGCCCACAAGGTGTCGTGGCAGTCCCGCAATAGCATCCTTCGTAGCCCATCTGCCTTCGGGACGAACAACCTTCCTCCCTTCGTCCACAATAATTGGTCTTCAACCCAGAACCGGCAGGTTTTTCCTTCATTGGCAAGTTTTATGATGGATTGAGCTACAAAATCTTTGCCCAAACTTTCTCTTATGCGCTCCCGCACAGTTGTAGCCACAGTGCTACCTGATAATGCTGCAAGTGATTGTGAGGCCGCAAACTCAGCTTTTCGACTAAGGGCATCAGCTACTTGATTGGTGTGTCCAGCTTTATGCTCGAAGGTGAAGTCAAATTCTGCAAGGAATTCCTGCCATCGGGCTTGTTTGGGTGTCAGCTTAGGCTGTGACAAGAAATGACTGATCGTCGAGTTGTATGTTTTCACAATAAACTTGGATCCCAGCAGATAATGCCTCCATGTTCTCAGGCAATGTATCACTGCTAAAATTTCCTTCTCTTAAGCCATGTACTTCCTCTCAGCTTCAGCTAGTTTGTGACTCTCATAGGCAACTGGATGACCTTGTTGTAAGAGAACCCCTCCAAGAGCAAAATCTGAGGCATCTTTTGCACCTCGAAGGGTTTTGTCACGTCCGGAAGAGACAAGACTGGATCATTCATCATCGCCCCCTTTATGTCTTCAAATTCCCTCTGGCATTTATCTTCCCAATTCCAAGATGTCCCTTTTCTTCAGTAACTCGGTAAGGGGAGTAGCCCTCCACGAAACACCGATAATAATTGGACAACCCAAGGAAGGATCAGAGTTCTTTCACATTGCGAGGAGTTGGCCAATCTTTGATAGCCCTTACTTTCTCCATGTCCATCCTCATACGACCCCGCTCAATTATTTGACCGAGGAATTTGATGCTCACTTGGGCGAATGAGCATTTCTCTCTTTTCTCAAATAGCTGATTGTCCCGCAATTTCTGAAATACTTGTCTCAATTGCTCTTGGTGTTCTTCCAGTGAGGAGCTATAGACAACAATGTCGTCGAGGTAGACCACCACAAACTTGTCTAAGTACTTTTGGAAAACTTGGTTCATGAGCGTGCAAAAGGTGGCCGGTGCATTTGTCAACCTGAACGGCATTACCATAAACTCAAAAGCTCCATAACGGGTGACACATGTAGTCTTTGGTTGATTCCCTTCAGCAATGCGTACTTGGTAGTAACCCGACCTAAGGTCCAACTTGGTGAAGAACTTGGCACTGCTTAACTGATCAAATAAGTCGGCAATTAATAGAGTGGGATACTTGTTGCGCACCGTGACCTTGTTGAGAGCTTGGTAGTCGACACATAACCTGAAACTCCCGTCATGTTTTTTCTGGAATAAGACAGGTGCTCCGAATAGGGCCTTTGAGGGCCTAATAAACCCGGCGTTGAGTAGCTCATCCAATTGTCTTCGTAACTCGGCTAACTTGAGAGGGGCCATTCGGTATATATAGTGATTTAGCCGGTGGTCTTACCCCAGGGAGGAGCTCAATCTAATGGTCTATACTCCTTCTTGGTGGTAAAGACTTCGGAAGTTCATTGGGCATCACATCTTGGTAGGTCTTCAGAACTTCCTCAATCTTTGGCGGGACAGGCTCCTCTTTCATCTCATCCTTCACAATGGGGACTAGCACATAAGATGGTTCATGGCGCTTCACTCCTTTTTTGAATTGTATAGCTGATAAGAAACGGGGCTCACTAGGCTTCTTTATCTTGGCAGGTACCACGCTCAGTTGTTCACCCATAATTAGCAAGTTGTGTGCTGCTGGGATGGGAATGGCCTTTGTTTCCAGGAGGAACTCCATCCCCAAGATAACATCAAAATCATCCATTTGCACAGCCACAAGGTCTGTTTCTCCTTCCCACAATCCGAGCTTAATGTGCACCTTTTTGGCCATGCCGGTTGTTGACAAGGCTTCGGAATTCATGGCTTTTATACGCCCGATGTCCTTCTCAAGCTTTAGACCCAACCTCTGGGCTTCACCTGTTGAAATGAAGTTGTGGGTGGCACCTGTGTTGACCATCACGCTTCGAGCGGCTTTGCCATTTATTGTTGCCTCCACAAACATGAGGCCTTTGTTTGGGGTCTTCTGGGAATTGCCCATCTGCTTCTTCATGGTCGCCAAGAATCTCAAAGCTCCCATGTGGCCAGGCTCCACCTCCTGTTCTTGCTCCTCACCTGTTTCCTGCGAATTAATAGAAGCTTATAAAGCATTTAATGCAGATTTATGAGGACATTCGACCACTCTATGTGGTCCATTACATAAAAAGCATGCGAGAGGTCTGGGTTTGAAGCCAGTTGAATTTTGTGGTCGGGACTATGTTGTATTCCGAAGATTTGAGTTTCTTCTTTCAATCCCTCCTGAGTTTGAGCTTCTTGTCTCTGCTCCCCCACTTTTACTTTGGTTAGGCTTGAAGGGCTTGTTGTTGTTCCCACTGGTGAAGGTTTGATTCTTCCTGCCAGAGGAATCATCGAAAGTGTAGTTCGTCAACCGCTCAGTAGCAGTTTGAGCAGATGCCAAATCTTGGATTCTTTGTCTTTGGAGCTCTGTCCTGGCCCACGGCTTTAGCCCTTCAAGGAAGTAAAAGAGTTTATCAAGGTTGCAAACTTCTTCACATAGTCCCTGACGATGCCAGTTTGTTTGAGCTCTCTCAATTGTCGGCGAGCGATGTATTCAACATTTTCGGGGAAGAATTGGGCCCTGAGCTCTTTTCGCAACTCTTCCCATGTGTTTATTGTGCACCTCCCGTTTTGAACATCATCATACTTGGTTCTCCACCACAGTTTTGCATCGCCAGTAAGATACATTGTGGCTATGCTCACTTTGCTCTCTTCCGAGTTTGGTTTCACTGCTTGAAAGTATTGCTCCATGTCAAACAGGAAATTCTCAAGTTCTTTAGCATCTCTTGCTCCCCCGTAGGCTTGGGGTTCAGGCACCTTCACTCTTCGGTAGTCTGCCCATGGTAAGGCTGCGGGTTGGTTCCCTACTGCTCTCATGGTGAGGTTGAGCTTGTTGTTCATTTCTCCAAGCTCCATTCTGATTGCTTCAATCGCGGCTTGGAAATCTTCCGTCAGCTCGTTAATAGCTCTCGAAATACCATGAACCGTATCATCCATCAGACCGATGGCAATCGGGCTCGCTGCGCCCAGGGAACTCTTTCCCTTTTCCAAAGCTACTACCCTGTCCGCCAAACCTTCTAATGCTCCAACCTTGCTCACAAGCTCGGGTAGGTTATAGTTTTGTACCTCAGCGAAAAGTTTAGCAAAGCTATCTGGGAGTCCCGCAAGTTCTACCAATCAATCATTGATCCAATCAAAATGTTGTGCATTCGTCATTCGGGACATTGCTTCTGATTGTTAGGCAACCACGCTCTGATACCAACTGTTATGGGCCGGCTTTTCACAGAACAAGACGGACCGTGCAGCACTTGCTAACCTTCTCCTGGGTAGCAAGTTAGCCAAGTAAGTACCTCGAAAGGCAAAGATCCACACGATAAATTAGATTTGTGCAAGCACCAAGCAAGCAACAAATATCAATCACACAACGAAACAAAAGGAAAGGCTCACGGTGCAACAGATGATTGAATGAACATGCTTCTTATATTGATGGCAAGAGAGTACAGGGGCTCATGTGCATGCTCTTACCTATGCTAGTGAGCTAGCCCAGTATTCCACCGACTAGTCACCTCCCTGTAAAGAGCATTCTGAGCAATTTTCAAGATTACACCAGGAAACATCAAAGTGTACGATGAGTCATAATTCCTCCAAAAAGAAAAATAACTATTTTGCTAATTACTAAAATACCCTTGCACACAAGCAAGCGGCCAAAGGCTTTACTAATGACCTTGGACAAGCTTGGTTGTGGCAATACAAAAGCAACCCCTAACAGTCGGCGTGGGCATGCATGGTCTCAACACAATCCAAAGGATTTAAAGTCACAAATCTGAACCTTTATTGAACAAATGAAATAATTAGTAGACTAAAACAGAACTTAAAAAAAATCGTAAACCAAAATTGAACTAAGTATAAAATAACAGGACTAAATATGTAATTTCCTCTATCTCTATTAGTAATTTAGTATATGAAATATCATTGCAAAAAAGTCTAAAAATATTACTAGTTTATATTTTATATAATTTATAGGTTCTATATTGTAAAAATATTATTAAAAGTCCAAAACTATAATTTATAGTTTATCTACTAAAATTATTATAGTATAGGGTTAATTTTTAACTATAATCGTATAAGGTTTCAGACTTTATGTTTTAGGGTATAAGGTTATGGTATAGAATATTAATTATAGGTTATGGGTATAAGGTTATGGTGGGTAATACCAATTACCAATCTTTGTGGGATCCACTCTCCATTGAATCTCAATAATTGGAATCTTTCATTTTTTAGGTCCTTCCTTAAGGATCATCATCACAAAAAATTAGTCAAATCGGTAATTGTTTAGTCATCTAAACAATGCAAAAAAAATATATCTTTAAATAATGTTAGAGGAAATTACAGATTTAGTCCAGTTATTTTATACATAGTTCAATTTTGGTCCACAATTTTTTTTAAGTTCTGTTTTGGTCCACTAATTGTTCCACTTGTTCAATAAAGGTCCAGATTTGTTTTCTCAAATTTGGCATTTTTTTAGCCTATCAAATCTCACCCAAATTCAGCAAACATATACTTGTTTTAAAGCTATGCATTTCTTCTTTACAACCATATAAAGATCATTCAAATTGGAGTTTTAAAACTCAAGATAATTGACCTCAAAGTAGGGTACCCGAAACTGCCAATTTTTCAAACTTCACCCAGTCTCAATTCCCTTAGATTATAATACTCCAAATTTGTTTTTATGACTAAGAAATGATGAAATATAACTTATACTTCAATTATAATTGAAAAAAACACAACCCAAAAAATTTAAAGTCACAAATCTAGAACTTTATTGAACAAATGAAATAATTAGTAGACTAAAATAGAACTTAAAAAATATCGTGGACCAAAATTGAACTAGGTATAAAATAAGTTGACAAAATCTATAATTTTCTTATAATGTTACTACTAATCAATTTTCGATTTAGATTATTTTTTGCACTAATGATCTTTGAATGATTTCCCCTAAAACATAGACGGTTCCGATCATTAAATGGTGGCCTTGAGATAACCCCAATTTGTCCAAACCCCAATCTAGCCAAACCCTAATCTGGCCAAACCCCAATTGCCTAAAGGCCCTAAACCTCAATCAACCTTAAACCCTAAACCCTTTTTTTTTTTTTTTTCGTTCCTTTTCCCCTGTGACTACTGACTCCCTCTTCCCTCTCATTTCACTTTCTCTTTCTCTCTCCCAGTTCTCTTCTATGTTCTCTCTCCTCCCTCCCGCGACACCCTCTCTCCTCAGTCCAGCGAGCTAGGCGGTGAGACCACCACAAAACTCTCCCTATCTTCCTCTTATCCCTCCCCATGCCCTTCTCTCTCCCAAATCTCTTCTTTCTCCTCCTTCCCCAATCACCTCTCTTTTCGATTTGCCGCCCTCCGGCGACAATTGGCGACGAGGCCTACCTCATCATGCTTGCATCCTCCTCCTCTCTCTCCCTCTGGTCTCTGCCCACACAGACCTGAAACCCCCTCTATCTCGCCGCCTCCCACCCAAACCCAAATCGAGCTCACCTTCTCTATCTCACCACCTCCTTCTCGTGTGGTTTGCATTTCTAGGTTTTGCTGCCAGATTTGGGTTTGCTGAGTACTGCTCTGACACTACCCAGCTCCGACAGATGCCGAATACATCGAATTCTGATTACCGTCGGAAGTTAGTATGTGGGTTTCGATTCGGTTACCGTTCCGAACCCACCTCTAGTTTTTGGTGTTTAATGAAGCGTTCTTAACTTAAAAAATAAATAAATAAATAATAAAAATAAAAAAGATAAGTGAGTGAGTGAGGGTAAAAATGGAATGGGAGACTTTCATCTAGGTCCTTTAATTTTACAATTTATTGACTAAAGCCTTATGACTTTTAAAATTCTAACTAAAGTCCAATAATATTATAACCAATCCATGTTAGATAATATTGGTCTATTAGTATCTTTTTTTTTTCACACATATTGAACGCCGCCAAGCGCTCGGCGTCCATTTTCGAGTGTTGGATAATGCATTTTTACTTCTTCCTCAAACGCTGGTTTGTTATTGTCAAAATCTCAAAATTAAAACCTAACATACAGTTTCTACAAAATATATGATATAAACCCGTACCCTAAACCCTGAAAAAATAAAAAAATAATTACATTTTTTTTGACAGGGCAATGATCAAAGGACTTTATTTAAAAAATAAAATAAATAAAAAAGTCATATGATAGAAGGAATAAACTCTAATTTTTCCAAATAGAAGGAATTCCAAGTCCAACTAATTTTTGTTGTTGGATGTCATGGGTTGAACAAGTTACTTGGCAGCTTTAAGAAACTTGATAACAGTCATTAGATCAAATTTTTTTTTCTAATAGCTCACATAGCTCCACATCACAGTGCTACACCAATACAACACCATATTGTAGAATTTTCCGTCACTGTCGCATATTGGAGTGCTACACCCCTAAATTTTGTAGACCTTAGGGAAATTCTAAACATACCCAAAAATTTTCTTATTTTACCCAACTTCTCAATTTATTCAACCATTACTTTTTTGAAATTAATATGTTCTCATTTTACCTAATCCAAATTACTATCATACCCTTATTAATAATACTCAACTCACTCTTTTATATTTTCATTTCTTACCCAACTTATTCACATACATAACTTATCCAGCCAACACATTCCCACCGAACATCCAAGCTTCACCCACCGCTCTCGCTGCCCCAGCAAGACGACCCACCTTCATCGCTGCGCTAGTAGATCTCACCTGCAACATCCCACCCAAAACAGCCCACCATCTTCCTCCATGAACACAAAAAAATTAATTTTTGTCCTCATGAATGAATCTGGGTTCACGCTTCATTCGGTGGACCATGACCGAATATTTGTATTATGTTCAGCAAGTATTTATCGAACATTTGCATTATATTCACCAGGTGCCCACCGAACGAGGGTTGTATGATAATTTGAGACATTTATGCACTATTCAGTGAGCACTGCCGAACATCCTATCATTATTCGCTGGGCACCTGCCGAATATAATACAATATATTCGACAAGCACCTGTCAAATATAATGCAAATATTCGGCCTTGGTCCACCAAATAAAGCGCGAATCCAAGTTCATTCATGGCGTTCAGAACACGAAAAAAAAATTTGCACACAACCTTTGTTTGAAGGCTCCCAAACAACGATTGGACTCTTCATTCATTAAAACAACCTTGATTGGATGATATGGGGACACAAATTATTTTAGGGTTCAGATTTTGGTTATGAGAGTAAGGTTAAAAGTAAGTTTGAGAGGAAGGGAGATTGATGATACGAGATGTTGGGTATGGAGAGAAAATTGAGGTTATTTGTTTAAATATCATTTGTCCTTAATAGTCATTTCATAGTGGGACAAAATAGTCTATTTATGTGCAAAATATATGTTAGGTAAAAAAAAAATAATAATTGGGTATGGCTGGAATTTCCTTATATATTACAGGTTCAAATGATGTGAGTATGTTAACAAGAAAAAAATCATGTGAATCTACATGAATGGCTCAAGGACAATTTTTAAAGTTCGCCTCATGGCCCCAAAATCTCATGAACGACCCTAAAAACAAGCTTGCCCAACCATATCAATTACCTAACAATAGTATGACTCAGTCATCCCCGAAGCCTCCATCATCCATGTCCATCATGTCCCCTTCTCCATAGCCATTGTCATCTCCTTGTGCTTGGTCAGCATCCTCAAAATTGTAAGGTGCATTGTAATTCACCTCATCATTCTCAACTGCCTCTGTTGATTCTTCCTTAATATTCATGGATTTCAAATTCTCATCACTGAAAAACAAAGCATAGGGCTTCGAAACCTACATTGAAAATATTGAAATGGATAGAATGTCAAGATTACACCACACATAAGAATAAGAATGTCAAAATATCCAGATGTCTTAAGTGAAGTGAAAAATTTGAAACTTATCAAAATAGAAAACAAAATTGAAATAAGAATGGGTGTGGTTGATACAAATTAGGTCAATAAAAAGAGATAGAGAGAGAGAGAGAGAGAGAGAGAGAGAGAGAGAGATTACAGAAGTGAATATAAATAAGTTCTTAACAAAGGTCTTTTTTTAGTGGGATTGTAGATGATGTCTGGACCAATTTATTCTCCATGCTTTAATCATCAAAGGGCTAAATATTATGAAAGAGCCTATTTTTATTGGGAGAATACAAATTTGACAAGATTCAACTTATTTATATATTGAGATCCAAGATTTAGAATGTATGATGTTGTACTGTATATTCTAACAAAAACATTCACCTGAAGTAAACAGCCTCTCTTTTCAGCACTTTCCACTAGGTTATTCCAATGCTCATTACCCTTCCTTAATGTTGATGCCGATCCCACTACCTAAAGAAATAGGCAATGTGTGAAATGCATATTAGATGAAGTGAGCGCGTATTTAGAACATCATTCTCAACTTAAAATTATAACATACCAAGATAGAAGATTTTGCTCTAGTTATTCCAACATTCATCCGTCGAAAATCAGTGAGAAACCCAATGCTTCTATTTTGGCTTGCCCTGACACAAGAAAATATTGCAACATTCTTTTCACGTCCCTGAAAGACACAGTAGAGATGTTCATTAAATCTAAAACAGTTAAACTACCAGGTGGTCAATAATGGGCAAAAACAATTATCGGTAAACGTTAAAACATCGAAAAAGTAAAGGTTGATCACCTTATAAATAGAAATATCAAATGTCTAGTATTTTAACCATGGGAAGAATGAGCCACCTTACCTGGCAACCATCAACAGTCGTAATATCCACAACTTTGTCAGACTCCACTCCGAAGGTACTTTTGAAACGCTCTTTCAAGAGGTTTACTTGCGCACGATAGGGGGATATAATCGCAAACTGATGACTTGATTTAAGCTCTGGATATGTACTAACCAATTTATGATACAAGAGGAAGACAAAATCAACCTCATCGACATTTACCCAACCTACACCTCCTGAGAGCTCAGATTCTTTCCCTTCATGTAAGTCGAACAAGCAAAAGGGTCCAAAGCAGCGATACTCATGCCAAGAACGATTTGTCTGCTCTTCAACATTAGGACCATCCACCAATGACCCTGCATAAAACTCTCCAGAAGGAAAGCTCCTAATCTGCTTTGGAATTTTATTTTTATATGTTAGGATTTGAAATCTCAGCAGCAAAACCATATAATCTACTTTAAAAAATATGAATTTAGGGAAAACAATTAAATAAATACATAAAGAAAGAGCAACGCAAACCTACCACTCTCCTCCTTTCACAATATATATATATATACAATCCTTCTCTAGTAAGGACGTCCGCATTTTTTAAAATGTGCGAATGCCAACACAGTACCGACATGGGGTAGATAGTGTGTCGACACAATTTCAAAACTTGTTGCAGCACATCATGTGTGTCGATACATTGCCTACCTATGTCAGCACTGTATCGACGTTCACACATTTTGAAAAATGTGGACGTCCTTACTTGAAAATTTTCCTATATATATAACATATGAGAGAGAGTTCAAATTCAAATAAATTGAATGCAGATATAGGATGCAAGCATGATATGATATGGTCATAGTGCTCAGTGGGTCTAATCAGTGCCAGTTAGGCAAAATCTTAATACACATACAAATCCTCCTATATAAAGCCTGCATTTGAAATGAAATCCAACGGATCTATATGAGCTACAACTAAGCTCCAACTCAAAGATAAACCTCCAGGGGGTTGGGAAAGAAACTAATAATTAGAGAATCAAGCGCAAGGGTTAAGTCATGAGTTCTAAAGTGTAATAGGGTGTGCTCAATTGTTGAAGGTGACCACTATTACTAATATGCAAAAATGTCTTCATTAATGTTGAACTTTTTATCACACTTATGATTTGGCTGATATTTTGGAGGGATGACCCTCAAAAGAGGGGACTAAAAAGGTGATTTACTAATTCATGGATGGTCTGATTATCTACTACGTAATCTGTTGGAATAATTAAGGGGTGTCAGAATAATTAATGTATTAGTGGGGTTGGTAGAGTAATTAGTGGAATAGTTGTTGGCCATAAACAGTCTTTGCAATTTCTATTTAAACCCCACTTGGGAGATGAGTAAAACATCCTGAAATATGGATCCTAAACCTAGAATTTGACATGGTATCAGAGTATGGTTCTATGAACTGGGCTTTCCACTTGATTTCTAGGTTTAGTTTTATCTACCTATCCTACTGGGTTTTGAAGAATTTTTTCCCAGAAAAATTCTATTACTCTACCTAATTGTTGATTGTTCCTTTCCGCTGCAAACCTGCCACTGTCGTTAGCTTTCTGTTCACTGACGTCGCTCGCTGCACACCTCTGCTGCCTGCCTCTGCTGCACCTGCTGCTCCAAGTCGATCGTTCCTCTGCCACCGGCGACTCCCATCTCGCTTCCACCTGTGCGTTGCTATGCCTACAACTACCCCCGCCTTTGCTCTCTCCATCGTCCCCATCGGGCCCCTTCTGCTGCGCCTCCTACTCTGACATTGCTACCCCTGCTGGCCACTTGCTAAGTGGTTCTACCCCACGCCAGCCTCTCAGTTTTGGAAATTTTCCATAAAAAATTCCATTTGTTTCCGTTGTGCTTTCCTAGAATTTTTTGTCTAGGATGTTTTGGTTTATCTTGACTCACTTGTCAAGTTGGTCATGTGTGGCATCCATGCACCAACTTGAGGGGGAGTGTTGAAGTCAGTCCATGTTTTATTGACCCCTGTTTTAGGGTATAATGTTTCCTTTGTTTTATTTCATTCTTGTAAATTCTATTTATACCTCCAAGGAGAAGAATAAACATCTGAAATTCATTCCATATCAATTGAATCAGATCCTAAACCTAGAATTTGACATAACCTATAGATCCTGGTAACTGCATTGTCAATAGTAATTCTCAAAATTTATTGTAGACAGGTGGGCCGGACTTGAAATCAAACAGATCATATTCTAGTTTGAGCTCAAGTAGCTCACAGACCAAATAAGCACAATAGTATTTTGAAATTTGACATCAAAGTGAGAATACTTGATGTAAGGAAGCAATGATATATTTACATTTCAGAGCCTTTGTCCGGTCAGACAATTGGTGTGTACTTAAAGTAATCCCCCAAAGTTCACGGGATGTTCCTTGAAGAGGGAACTAAAAAATGTCATTTACTAATTCATGGAAGGTCTGATTATTTACTATGTAGCTTATAGATCCTGGTAATTGGATGAAACCTGGTTCTGGAAGGCACATGAGTACAAACGATCAATGTCCTCTTGGTTAAAAATGTGGAGGTACCTTTCCCGTCACCTGTTAGCTCTGTCCGCACAGGTGTCAATTACCAAAAACAACTCGACCACCAACTCAGAACCATGTTATAATTTTTATTCGAGGGTCTTTCCCTGCTGGGAACCTAATCGGTGTAAAACAGGGATTTAAAATTCTCTAGCAGCCTCTAAGGCTGTTTCACTCTTTTTCTATAATCACTGGCGTTCTGAACCACAGTAGTGATATAAAAAGCTTGTTGTGAAGTTGATCTATTTATCTCACACATGGCCTAACATAGCTTATTCCGTGAGTGTAGTGAGTCAATTCATGCACAAACCTAGGAAAATTCATATGGAAGCTGTAGTGAGTTAAATCTGCTCCACGAAAAAGGGTTACTATTTTCATATCACAGGTACTTAGAAATTGAAGGCTATACAGATTTAGATTGGGTAGGATGTGGAACAAATCAGAGATCAACTTCTGGATATTGTACTTTTGTAGGTAGGAACCTAGTTACATGGCGCAGTTAAAAAACAAAAAGTTGTGGCTAGACCAAGTGCTGAGGCAGATTTTAGGGCCATTTCTCATGGAGTTGGTCAAGTATTATGGTTGAAAATCTTGATGAGAGATTGTGGCAATAAGGCTGCCATAAGCATTGCACATAATCCAGCTCAACACAATCATACTAAACATGTTGAAGTGGATAGACAGTTCATCAAGGAGAAACTTGAAAGAGAGATTTGTAAAATTTCTTTATGTGTATTCTGTAAAGCTATATATATTCCTCCAATATTGAAGAATAATACAGCAAAATTAATCCCAAAATTACTTTCTAACGGTCTTTCACCACTTTTCAGAGAACGTTTTCATGAAACACTCTTCTACTGCAATGTTTTTTTAATTTTTATTTCCTTTATGTATGTATGGACAGGGGCAGTCTGCATAGGATGGAATTGGAAGAAACATATTCGTGTGGAGATTAAAAATATTGTTGCTAGTTAAAGTGAAGAGAGAATGAGAGGATATTCCGGCACAGGATAATTGATGTTTGGAGGATTTTGTATCCGAAATTTAGAATGGTGGAATGTAGAATAGGAAGGAAGACCCATTACAAGGGCAAAGGAGTGAGGCTTTGATTACAGTTCCAAGTGCTGGACGGGACCTTGACATTTACAGCTCCATGGAGTAGGTTATCCAAGTTCCAAAAGGAGGTTTCTAGTAGTTCTCAAGCATGTGTTTCACTCAGAAGGGAACTTGACGGAAGTTAGTAAAAGAAGGTTCCATTTGACACTACTATAGTTTAAGGTTTAAATTGCTCAAATTAAAAGTTGGACTAAATTGATACACAAGTTAAAGTTGAGGGGTATTATTTGTGATTTACTCCTTAATTTATCTTGATAAATTTTGTTGGTTTAAAACTGTGGCCAAAAACATAAGCTATTGAGATATAGAGCCAACAATTATTTTGCATTGCAACCCTTTCACATGTGGGCCTCTACCTGCCACAAGAGAGCCCAACATGTGGAATTCAACATAAATTTGGAGGTTGTAGTTGCAGGGATATGACTCGAGATTTTTTGTTGTACCATAAACTTTTTTGGTGTATTTTGTTGGTGTTCCCAAAAGCTTAAGTGATGAGGACATCATTATTAAACCATTCATGGTTTATGAGCGAAAAAGATGGAAAAAGAAAAAACATGATCGAGTCCTTTCATTGTGGCTGCAGACCAGTACTTCTCTGCATTTATGGTTTTGCTTCCAGCAATTTATTTGGTTTATTTTCAGTTTTATTTTCTTCAATGCTTGTGTCAGTTTCAGTTCAAATAAACTTTTAATGCATAAGTTTCAGTTTCATAAAATTAATTAGGACACTTATGCATGAGTTATCTTTAGGAATTTGGGGAGTTTTTCTTTGTAATGGGGACTTTAATGGTAGTCTATTTGGGAGGTATTTCTATAAATATATATATTTATCTTCCTGGAGACAAAATGATGATGATGATGAATAAAACATTTTATCAGAAATTTTCTGGTTTGTTAATTTTCCTGCAATGGGAACTTTGGGTGTGAAACCCTGTGATCATCCAGCTACTTTATCTTTCTATAATCTGGGGTTAATCTTTCTTGTCTTTGAGATTTCATTATACGTCTCTCAAGTAAGTGTTCCGTGATATATTATTCCTTTTCCGTGCAAACTTCCTTTCTTTCTTTGTTTCTTCAATCTTACATCTATTGAACTCACTACTATATTCTATGTAGTTCTCTGCATTAAATTAGAACAACCCTAAGCTAGAGTATTCGACACATTCATTATTACCACTTGAACACAAGATTTTATAAGGAACTTTCTGTGGGTTTAAAGCTGATTCGTTTCATGCTAATCTTACTTTGGAATTTTCCTCATATGAGTATGGGTGTTAATTAATTTAAATTCAAAGCTTCAAATTAATTCTGGTTGAACTCGGCTATAGTATCATATCCTGCATCATTAAGATTACTAGAATACAGGCCAACCATTATGTTATATTCTATTAATCTTCAATAAACTTGATGGATGTTTCTGATCTAACCTCTGGATGCATTCGGTACTGCATCTTCAGCATGGTCACTGGATATCCAGCCCTCTGAAATCTCTCGAACAAACTCCTTCTATACCTTCAATGAGAAAACAAGAGAGAGCATGAGAGAGAGAGAACAAGATGTTTATGTCTATAAATCAATAAAATGACTAAATAATTAATAAAAGATCATAAATTCATAATCATGGTGGGTTACCCGAATTCCGCAGCAATTGGAGAAATTACAGTAGCTGGCAGTTGAACAGGGTCACCAATCTAAAAGTCAATGATGCAAAATTAATCATGACTTGAACCATAAACATTTTGTTAAGTGCAAGCACTAGTGCACAATTGAAAGTAATCGATAACACAAACTAAAATAAATAGGGTTAATTACAATTTATCACCCAAACTATGGGGAGTTCAAACTTTGCCACCCAAACTAATTCTTTTACAGTTAGCCCCCCAAATTACCATCCGTTAAACAAAACATCCCACCCCGTCAAGCCCTCAGGCTCTCCAAAAAACTTTGCGCCACCAACCCGCCTACCCCGAACACCTCGATCTCTCTAAGGTTGCACAGCTGCATTGTGAGATTTAGGCCTAGTACTCTGCGGTGCAGTGGGGCCAACCGGAGAGAAGGTGGGGCTGGCTGGCTGGTGGGGATGGTGGGAGAGAGGGAGGCGAAGGGGAGAGGGAGCCCCTTTATTATTTTTCAGTTTATTTAGTTTAACTTTTACTTTTGTATGTTTTTTTTAAGATTTTTGTTTGTTTTTTTGGTTGCTAAAAACATTATTTTTGAATTTTTATTTTTGGTTTAATAATTTTAAAATATCAGAAAGAATACCATCATGTGGTGCCATCTTGGTGCCACATGCGCAAAACTGAAGAACAAAACGATTTTTTTGACAGGTGGGGATCTTTTATTTAACATAAGGTAATTTGGAGGATTAACTGTAAAAAAATTAGTTGGGGAGGCAAAGTGCGAACCCCCCAATAGTTTGGGCCCTAGTGAATTATTGGGAAAGTCCTATGACAATGAATAGCATTAGAAATTTACCAGAAATACTTGTTTGCATCCATTCGCCAATGGAATAAGAATTGCTGGTTCCACCTATATAAAGCATACATTACATAAAGTCGATAAATTTACTCTGAATGAAAAAACTCAAGTACTTTCTAAGCACATTCATGCATACATCTATACTGCCTTAAGCAGATGTTGAGTTGTTAACAGCCATTAATCGCTAAATTTACAATGGAAATTGCATGGTCTTTAATAAGAGAAAAGACAGATAATATACATACAATGCTAAGCTTAATCTGACCAGCCACTAAACAAGGATAGTTACATAATTTGTTAATTTGAACAATATACATAAAGGTTACACACAAAAATATTTCATTCACCATTATACAGGTCTGAACTCGAATGCTAATTAGACTCTAGATTGTCGAAATATTTGTTCGTCTCCTTACAAATGATACCATCAAGCACAAATAACCTATTTTTGAACTATAATGCTATCAAGAACAGGTAATCAAATTTTCAACTACAAAAGACCTTTATTTAAGGGAGAATTAGAACCTTGACCAACTACAGAAAAAAATAAAAATAAAAAAAAATATATTATATATATCAGTATTAGGCCCCTTCAAGTGTGGGAACCGACATTTAAGTCTATATTCAAATATCATTCGTGTAAAAAATTAAGCAAATCGAAAAATCATTAAACTATTAAACTTTGATCAAATAAATAGACAAACAAAATATTTTCGATAAACACTTGAAATGGTGATCCTTTGATCAACGGTCAAATAATTTCCAATTAACCTAATTTTTTGCAAGCACAATCCTTCAATGGAGACCAAAAAGTAGACAATTCCGAATATCAAAATACAATGTGGAGTGGGCCCAATGAGGGATCCCACAAATAAGCCTAAATGTGGGATCTCGCACCAGAATGGGCCTATATATATATATATATATATATAGGCCCCTTCTATTGTGGGATCCCATAAATTATTTGTGGGATCCCTCATAGGGCTCACTCCATATAATATTTTAACAATCCGAACTGTCTATTTTTTAAGTCTCTATTCGAAGATCATCCTTGCACAAAAAATTAGCCAAATCAGAAATCATTTGCCTATCTAATTTTGATCAAACAATTAGACGAACCAAATATTTTCGATAAAACCGTCTATTTGTGGGATCAAAGTTAGATAGACAAATAATTTCCGATTTAGCTAATTTTTTGCAAGGATGATCTATGAATAGAGACCTTAAAAATAGACAGTTCGAATTGTTGAAAAAATTACATAGAGTGGGCTCATCCGCCCCACCCCACATTTAACACTAAATGTGTGAGAGAAAATGAGATGAGACAGAGAGTAAGAGTTTGAAAAAGTGACACGGCCTGGGCTGGGTGATTCGTAATTTTCACACACACACCCCACCAAACAAATGAAACAACAAAAGCCCATATGTTTTACATAATGTCGGTTGCTCGGGCAACCGACTTTCTCATATTTCTTACCAACCAACCTGACCATTACCAACCAACCCAACTATTATGGTTCGGTTGTTGGTTGCATATCGGCCACAAAAATGGGTTGGTAATGGGTCGGTTGTCAGGTAAAACCCGACCCATTCCCACCCCTATACTTCATACATCACAGCTTATGTATTTAGCAAAAAAAAATTTGTTTGAATATTTAGCTAAATATGAGACGGTCCATAGGTGTACCTTCTAATACAAACAAAAAAATAGCTTGTACTCTTACTCTTTTATTGAATCATCTACACTTTAGTTTGGGGGATGTGTTAAACTATTTACACTTTAGTTTATTTCAAATAGTCCATTCTAAACCTCCTATAATCCACAATCAACCACATATAAACAAAAGAGTAACTCATCAAGAATTATACTTAATTGATATGTATTTATTTATTTATTTATTTTCGGATTTTATTTAGGAATTAAAGTTGAAGTCTTAGTCTCTAGGCTCTAAAACTACAATATTCATTTAAAGTAATTAATCAAATGTAAACTCTCAATAATATATAAGAACCTAAACTAATCAGTTTTAAACCAAAGTGTAACTCAGTGAGAATTAGTCTTCAGTTGACTTGTATTTTTAGAGCAAACACTGAGCATTCGAACAGCTAACTAGGGAGTTTAGGCACCTAGTATGCTTTTTTTAATACTTTTTTCTTGAAATTTCTTTTTCCATCCATGTTCTCCATAACCTTAAATTAATATTCATAATTCCTAATACATATTCATAAACACACTAAGATAAAGTGTAACTCAATGAGAATTACAGTTTCAGCAAGTGTAACTCTTCAAGATAAGGGTAACTCAGTGAGAGAGTTTCAGTTTTGGTTACATTGATTTTTGTATTCTATTTAGGGCTTAGGCCTTATGATTTGAGGTTTAGCTATAAAATTTAGGGCTGAAGCCATGAATACTAAATCCTAAACCCTAAACCTTAAACTCTAAAAGAATATTAAATCCTACTAGAATAAACTTCAAATGTGACTCTTAATGAGTTCCATTTATATCACTCAATGAATTACACTTGCTTAATGATTTTTGGGCAGCCTAAAACTCGAGAGATGAACCCTATTTCCCAAGCTCTAAAATGATAAATCTATTCCTTATGTAATCAACCCTAAATAAATCTTAGACAATACTAAGCCGTATCAATTCATCAATTAAAAAGTAAATAAACGAAATTTAAAAATTGATCGTTTGAATGACATATCAACATGGGAAAAATATTTATTTAACCCATTGCATAGGCCCCAAGCATAAGTATAACTTTTTTTGTTTATTATTATAAATTCCATAGTTCAAGACTCTAAGGATCCAACTAGTAAAGCCTGCATCATGTATGCAAGTGGTGCACGGACTGTAGAGAGTGAGCGTAGTTCACATAAAAAAAGAAAAAAGGAAAGAAAATGTAATTTGGGACAACAAGAATCCAAAAACACAGGATGAGACTAGTGGCTGCAAAGGGTAACAAATTATAAAATAAAAGAATGGCTGGAAAATAGATAAACTAATTGCAGGGGTTTACTACTTAATCGGGATGAATTTAGTGGCTTTTCACTAATTTACTTATGAACATAACTTAGATTTCCAAAATATTCGGTGTAAAAGTTAAAACAAATTTGAATTTCCACTAGTCGAAAATTTGATCCTGTTTCGGTAAATGGAACACATTTGTAGATTTGACAAAACATTTTTAGGCCAAAAAAATGTCCAGCAAGAAGACTTGCAGTTTTAACTCAAAGTAGAAGCTGGATGAAAATAGAAATCTTTCGTAGATGGTCAAATATAAATCCATAGACAATTGACAATCTACAAACACGTTTTATAATAAGAAAAGATAAAGAATGCTTCCAAATACTAAGGTACAACCTCACCAATATATACAAGGTTAGGAATTAAAATTCCTTTAAGAAAACAAACAAAACAAATCCTGATCTAGAAACCAAAATAGTTAACAGTATTGGAGTATGAAAAGCCAGATTGCTTGTAACTAGTCTAATAGAAAATCTAGAACAAACCTAATTCTCTCTTTTATTGTTATATGCTGTACACTGGTCATGAACTAAAATATAAATAATAAAATACAATCAATATTCAAGAAATTCGTAATGATAATAGATAATGAAATTATTAATTAATTTATGCATCCTCATTTAGATGCCAAGAAAAGATAGGAGAGGTCAAGGAAAGGGTAAGTATTAGGGGTAGAAAGTGTTTAAATCGAAATATAAAGGATTACGGGAACTTACAGCTTGTGCAGCTTCATCTATTATAACAGCATCAAAACCACGATTCCATTTACTGAAAAGAGCTGAACCACTAAAGCTAAGGGTAGAGAAGACCTGCCATTCATACATAAGTTATAAACAAAACATAATGTAGTTTCAGTTATAGCAAATGGTAAATGTAACTTACAATTATGGCCTCCTCCAAAATTTCCACACGAAACCTATCTGCACCTCCGTCTCTCTCTTTACCACCCCCCATGATTCCTTTCTTTCTTTCTACCTGCAACAAGAACTTTCTGGTCAATTTCAAATAACACACATTTTACCACTTTGTGTGTCATTAGTATGACATCTATAAAAGGTAAAATATGGAGATACATCATGTTGAACATTAGCAACTGTTATCTGTTTTGTATTCATACAGTAGATATTTAAGAGTTATCTAAACATTATGATTTTCTACATGGGAAGTGGAAATTAAGATAAAATCTATGTTAAAACGTTTCTTTGACTTTCCAATATGATGGTTGAGGCTTTATTCACACCTTCAAGTTTGAAAAAATCCCTCAAACTGAATATAGACCTTTAGAGCAGCTCTTCATGTTTGGTGTGATGGAAACCCCAAGCACCCTTTCTTTTACATATGTAAAGTATTCTCCTTGGCAACCCAGGTTCCATGGGAATCAATGAAACTACCTACTCAATTAGTGTGGATGTGAAACCACTTGACCTAAAGAGATTCTACACTTTTGATTGAATTTGATGGAAGCTATCTATAGGACTTTATCTCTTCTTAAGGAGAGTGATTGATTCTTTCAAGGTCAGGCAGAGAATAATTTTTAAATTAGCAAGTTCGTGGAACTAGAAGCTTTCAAATCCTCAAATTAGTCTCTTGAAACATACAGTTTGAAAGAACAAAGGGAAGAAATCTTGGAAAAAAGGGGAGTGCCAATGAGGGAGCAAGTTCTTGGATCTTGCAGATCAGTCATTGGTCCCAATTGTGTTGTGCACTTGTGCTCATTTTGTCCCCAAACCCAACCTAGCCAGAGGAGATCCTAAAGATGTCTCTGAACAACTATGTTTCTTATCAGAATTCAGAAGGATACAAATTTGGAGTAACAATTGGAAGGTTGATGAAGAGAAGTGAACTGACTGATATATCTATGGAACAAATAGGGTTTAGAAGGATAAATTTGGAAAATTTAGAAATACTCTCAGTTGCAAAGTGATAATAATTATAAAGTGAAACTCAATGTTGCTGTGTTAATTGCCAAATACACAACAGTTCATCCATGGAGACCGCTCGAACAGAATGATGTGCCTTAAGACCAATCCGCACAATTTTGGGATTAAATGAACAGCCATTTTCATCACGTACACCTGAGAATAACCAGAATATATTTAAAGTATTATATTTGGATGGAAATCAATAGAATTATGTCCACATGAAAAGACCATCTACATATAAATGCAAGAAGAATCAAAACACAAAGTATACGTTCATTAAAAGAAAAAAAAAAAACAGATCATCTAATCTACATCTAAAACACAATATTAAATAATAAAAACAAAATAGTTCAACAAAATACTTGCGACAACATTCCAATCAGATTAAATAGCACGAAAACACCAATCCCAAAACTCATAAGAAACCAAAAGGGCACAATGATACCCAAAATCAAACTCTATCCCACAAATGATCCACCTTCTGCCCCCTTACACCTACAAATATTCTGCTATTCCTCTCCATCCAAACCACCCAAAATATTGCCAAACATAGCACATCTCCCTAACACCAAAGTCCTCTTCCTTCCTCAAAAAAAATAAAAAGGAACTTTAACATTTCACATTATAAGGCATCACAAGAAGCTAGGATTGCCCAACTCAAACTGGCCTCCCTAATCAACCTCATACAAAAAAGAATACACAATGAACAGTGGAACAATAAATGGTGCAAACATTCAGTATCACTTCTGCCCATTACATAACAATGAGGAGATGGACACCAAGGTCTCCCATTGCACCATATTATAAGTATCCACTTTCCCATGAGTTAGAAGGTTTCTACAGTCGTACTTCCTCAACTTACAACCATTGCATTATACTTTGAATGAACACAAATCAATAATATACAACTAGTGATATTCATAGGATTTGCTCAAGATCTACCTATAGGATAACTTCTATTAATATTCCTTTCTATTGCACTTGTATGTTTTTTCCCACACTAATCAAGCTAACAAGAGAATTTTTCAATCAACCTCAAAAAGTTTATAAAGAAACTGAAAATGTACCCCACAGTGCACCAAAGAACAGGAGCACACTGAATTATGTGGATAGTACTGGGAAGAGTAAATGGAAGAGAATTGTACCATTGTTTAGGACACGCAATGCAATCTCATCAAGCGCAGAGTTTGAAGGGGCACACACAAGGACACGTACACGATACTTACGACTCAAATTGACTACTTCTGGTTTCTGAAAATTACATTAGGGTTAGCATATAAGATTATTTCAGATCACATAATGCAAAGACTAATACTTACTAACTCATTTCCAGTGGTCGGAAAAAAACCATCATCACCATTAACAGGCATTGTTTTGTCTCTAGGATTGCTACCACTAAGCCATGGAGACGCTCGTCTCCAATGATCTAATCTGAAAAATGTACAAAACATTACTAAATAGTGTATACCATATGGAAACATTACTATATAGCGCATACCACATGGAAACATTACATATCAATATAAATAAATCTAGTCATTCAAGATTATTTATGAACAATTCTGAATATCATCAGAAACAAAAAGAAAAATTTAGTAAGTAACCACATACTTCTCCTGAACAGAAAATCTTGGCCCACGATTCATGTTTAGCAACCCAGCCCTAGAAAAGAAGGAAACTGCATATTAGCTAAAAACATTGGGATAAACAATGTAGATGAGTGATATCCAATTCTGAACTTCTCTTAATAAAAAAAATTGTCAATTCCTAAGATCGATTTTTTTTTTTTTTCTAGTTCCTAGGATTAAATTATTACATAATTGACAAGAATTATTGTAAGTGTTGGAAAGAGGCATATTTTTAACCTGGAGTGCACTCTTGCTGGAGAAGCATGCAAAATGGCACTAAGAAGCCCAAGGATAGTCTGTGTCTTTCCTGTTCCAGGAGGACCCTAGATGGAAGCTTGAAATCAGTATCCACATACCATATGTAAATAAAAATACAGTTTTACGGTTACTATTTCTTAAAAAAAAATTAAAAAAAAAAAAAAAAAAAGAAGTTTATAACTTGTATTTTTAATAGCTCTATATTTATTTCCTTTTGACACTAAAATTTATTAAAAAAAAAAAAAAGAAAGCATCAAGGTATGCAACCAATCTAAATCTATGAGAAACCATAACATTTGAAAAAAAAAAAAAAAAAAAAAGGACTAAATAAATTAGAAACATACATTGTTATCGATGCAGAGCAGATATCAAGTGCAAGAAATTAGATTTAACTCAATAACAGGATGCTTCATTCCTCCATCCACAAACAACAGAAAATACACAAAAGGGATACTTTGCCACACAAATTTCACCATTCCTTCTTACAAATTGACCATGTCATTCTTTGGACAGCTTCGGCACTAACACAACTAGAACTTTATAATAGCCATACAGTCAGGCCAATAAAATATGACTAATCGGACCAAACTTGATTTGAATAACAAAATGACACAATGAATCCTGCCCAAGAGGAAATCTCCACAACCATTTACCCAAAAGCGCCATGTTCCTATACGGAAAGTTTCCAATAGCTAATCCTCCTTTTTGCTTATGATTTTGCAATGAACTCCAATTAACTAGATGGTCTTTTTGCCCCCCTCACCACTCCCTTCCCATAAAAACTCTCATGAGTTTCTCTAAAAATCTGGCCACTAACTTATGTTTAAGGATCGACATGAAATAAATAAGAATGCTACTTAAATCTGACTGAATCGAGACAAGTCTACAACCTCTAGAAAGACAACCTTTCCTCCACCCATCTATACATAATCTGACTTTATTCACTACGAGACCCCAAAAACTCATAGAACATGGATTGCCCCCTAAGGGGATCCCCAAGCAAGTGAAAGGCCACTCACCAATTTTGCAACCCACACTCCTATCAAGTGACTCTAGAATGTTGTTAATACCTACTAAAACAACCTTGGACATGTTTTTCCTAAAGCTTGGACTGTTATTATTGTAATTGTAATTGCAATCTATGATCAACCTTTATCAGTAGATGGATGAGAGGGGTAGATCGTAAGAGCAGGATAACAATAAGAGTAGACAAGACGTCCACTAAGAGAAGAAAGAAGACACCTTATACTAAAACTGTAACTAAGCAACAACCATAAAAATTAATTAACTAATAGCTGCTTTCCAATCAAGTAAGATGGATGAGAGGGGTAGATCGAAAAATTCTGATGATACTGAGGCCCAAAGAGAGGACAAGAACCTCACCCTCTCCCAATATAAAATTTGAACAGTACTACTGTTATTATATCTCAATTAGAAAACAATGAGATGAAAGAAGCAAGCTTGTCTGTGCATTTGAAAGAATTGTCAGAAAGACAGAAGAAAAACCTGTATCAGGACAAACGGTTTACGTGACAGACCAGCCTGCAACAAACAATAATATTCCTTAATTATAATAAGAATTGAATATCTTTATACAGAAACTCAAATGATAAAAGAGATAAAGCTCCAATACAAACTTTGCTGATGTGTTTCTACAAGACCACAACACACAAGCAGCATCTATACAACACACAATGCCCATAATATACAAGATTCATATATAAGAAGGTATAAACCAATCAAACAGCAAACAAAATGCAGAATTGGATACTTTTAGTACCGACTTACCTGTATGGCTTTTTGTTGAGATTCATTAAGATTCTCGTTTACAAATTCCTCCAGAGGTCTAGAAACTTTCAAGGTCTGGCCTTCCATATTATGATTTTTTTCAGAAGCTGCTAGTATTATATCCTTAAAAGGGAGAGACCTAATTGATTGTAGAGCTACATATTCACGGATAATTGTTGATAAACTGCAAATCTGAAACATATATCAAATTTCCAAAAATCAAGCCAAGATCAAAAGAAAGAAATTTATGTCTTTATATTGGGACTAGTAAGGTCAACTAAATAATATAATTGGCAATGTTTGAGGAAGAAAGAGGATCTAAAATACAATGCAATGATAGATTACACCATGTCTGCTTGAAACATAAAAATGCCAAAATAAAAGAGATCGTCAATCCTGAAACATTGAATACCTAGAGCAAGAAGCCAGAGTGTTTCAATAGTTTTATGTAACACTCCCCCTCATATGTGAGTAAGTCTCTTTTCAAGTCCAACATTGTGGAAATCAACTTATACCGAAAGATAAAATTTTTAGAAATTCACATTTAGAATCTCATGTTGTAATACTATGATAAAGTTAGAGCATCAAACCAAAAAATAATTTGTAATCAATAAAGAAGTTCTGGATTTTATATCTTGAGATGTAAGGCTTAGAAAACCCAACGTGGGATCTTATATTCTGAAATATGGCTCCTAGTATGGGATTTTTTATTCTCAAATATGTCTCCTGATGTGGAATTGAAAAATAAAATTCATCTATAAACTGAAACCCGAAGTTTCATACTTTTAATCAAGAACAAGAAGAATCTTGATTTTGATGTGAACCAAAATGATGATTGAACTTGAAGTTCAAAAATCTTCAATTTTTATTTTATTTAAGGGTCCTACTATATGAAATCCTCAACATCAAACTTGAACATCAAGCTTGAACTTATGATCAATAGAGTCAAAATAAAAAACACGAATTTTCTAAAATTGTACACAACAAAAATAACTATCGACAAAAGGAAAAACATGCACCAACAGATACGAAAATTATTAAGAAAAGCAGTGCCTTTGAGGTGTAAAAGAACCTGTCTGCATCACTAATTGAAGTAACCAAAGACTGCATTCTCCACAGCCTTGGACAAGATTTAACTGCATCTATATTCAAATTCGTGACTTCTCCTGCCAAATACATTCTAATCCTAATAGAAATTTCTCCGCAACTTTCAACCAAAGCAAGTGCATAGATTGTTGGGAGTTTTGTATCCCCTTGAAGCTGCAATAAGCAATTCCCTAAGTGATTAAGTAACCAAAGCAACATAATATAAATTACTTTTTTAAATAGTCTTTTTTGGTTGATGAAACCTAAAGTGCAAAACTAAAACCCATCATTCCCATTCACCAGGTTCCCCAAACTATAGATACCTCAAACCATGTCTTGTTAAAATATAACTATGCCCAACTACTTCAATTTTGCAAAACAAAAACAAAAGGCAGCATCTCAAAATTTATTTTCCCTTTCTTTTTCATAAAAACCAAAGACAACACATTGTAGAGAATCAAAATGTTTCCAAACTTGTTATACTAATAGAGTAGTATTGTGAAAACGAATTGTTTTTTAAGATATAAGAGTTTTATAATTCTCGGAGAGCACTATGCGATACATGCAAGAGAAACAATAAAGAATTAAACACAATGAGTTTAATTTGATTACATTTTGTTTCGAAAGAAGTAAAAGATCATCCGATGATATTGATTCCTTGTCCTCCATTTCACTCTTCTCATAGGTAAGAGTTGCTAAGTAAAAACCATCAACTTCAGTGCAGTCCACGACCAACTTTCTCTTGGTGTCTTCTACTGCAATATTTCATACAAATATATTATATGCATGGGGAGTGAGAGTATATTTAAAATAAATAAAAAATACACCTAATGCTATTAAGAATGTTGCTGACTTTTGAGACCCAAAATCAGCATAAAATTAAGGGCATGTTTACTAAACTGGGATCGGATTGAACATGAAACAAAATTAGAAGGTTTCAAAATGAGTAGGAATCAGAATGAGAATGTGCAGCGGTTGGGATTTTGCCATTCCGACCAGGGGTCGGTCGGTAGGCGGTTTGGGACTGGCAGGTAGGTAATCGTACCGACCCCAGCCCTAAAAATTTTCATTGACTTGTTTACTAAATATCATGAATTGGAATGAAATGCTGATTCCTATAAAAGCAATTCCTAACATGAATCAAAATTAAAACCAATTTGATTGCTAAAATTCCCTTGTGCAAAACAAATTATGTTTTCTATCAACTGCTTTACTAATCACAATAATTCAAAAGAAAATTCTATTTATAGTCTACTAAATACTTTCAGAAGCCCCATGCTTAAACTCAAATTGCGCGATGAACTCATCAGATGAACTACTACAGGAAAGAAGACAAATTCGAAAGAAGAGCCACTTAATAAACCCTAAACTAACTGTTGTTACCCAATTAAAACTTTGTTTTTCGTTAAATTATTTCGTGTTTTTAGATTTATTTAGTTTTTTTAAGTTTATTTAATTGTATTTAGTTTTTTCAAGTTTTATTAAATTTTTTTATTTCATCCCTTCAATTAAAATTAATTTTCTTTATATGTAGAGGACTTTTTTTTCCACAAAAAATGGAAGGGTATTTTTGACACTAAAATTTTCATTCTGATTCCCCCTCTTCCAAACGGGACCCCCCCTAAGGAATCTCATTCCCCCAATATCAAGAATTAGATTCTCATATGTTAGTAAACACATGAATGGGAAAAGGAATGATTCCCATATGTTAGTAAACATATGAATCATTCTCATTCCTGGTTAGTAAACATGCTCTAAGTGATAAACAAATTTTCTTGACAAACAAACAAAAAATTAAAGAAGAAAAGAGAAAAATAATACATTTATTAATAATATGAGCTTTGACTTCTTCAAAAAGTAGAGGTTCATAAGTAGAGATATAGTCATCGACATCTTCGTAGGTGTCCTTCACTCTTCTAATTCCCAAATCATCCATTGTCTTTCCCTTATTTTTCTGCTTCCCAAACCAATTCAAATGCATCAATTTCAATGTAAAAAATAATAAATACTCACATACATATATATATCATAGAGAAAGAAATAGAACTTACGTTGGATTCTTGGAGGAGGAAGAAATAGTCCCAACTGAGAACAATTTTGTAGAAACGGACAATGGAAGTGTCTTTTTGAAGCTTACTCGAATCCTGGACCTGATCTTTAATCCTACATGGTTTAATGATGGGATGGGAGCCTTTGTACACATCCATTGAGAGAGAGAGAGAGAGTCTGATATGGAGGTCGATTTTCACTCAGAAACTTTCTTTTTTTAAAATAAATTTCGCATCAAAATAAACTCTGAATTTCAACCCCTTCACCTTCCAAGGAGAAAAATGAGGTTACAGCCTTTATACACCGGTCAAGACGTCTGACGGCGCAAAACTGAGGAAGAAGAGAATCACCTAATATCTGAAATATATTAGGGGGTGTCTCCTAACTTGATTTTCTGAAAACTGTCTTGTAAATTGAAAACCCGAAATTAAATCTTATACTTTTAACATCTGAGACTGTGTCTGATTATAGAATATGAAAACAAAACCAGTCAAAACGCATTCAAAATATTGGCCGACATTTTCTGGACTAGGCGATATCAATATGCAGAGAAAATAACAAAAAGGAAAGAAAGGGAAGAATGAGAATTAAGCCAAATAAACCCTAATTTTCCATACCCATCTACTAATTCAGAAACTAATCAATGAATTAACACAAAATTATCAAAACCCAATAATTGAAAAAGAAGAATCTGACATACCTTTAGCCTTCACATCCCATCTGCTGTGATGATGCCCATATTGTGGATTATTGTACTTTGAGTTTACACAATTAACATATGAAAATATCATCCCAGCAATCTAGATCTAATAAGACATTTTATATTAAACAGAATGCAAGCGTACCTGTGAAGACAACAATGCCAACTTTCAGTCTTCAACTTGTAATAAGCTTGTGAATGCTGTCTTCAACTTGGCTTGTTCCCGCTGATCATTGATCAAACAAATACAGGATGCAAGTAATCTCAACAGGAACCACCTCTGTCCTCCCACGCCTAGAGTCATAAACCCTAAAGTAATCTCAAATGTATGAAACAGAAAACTTAACTAATAAAATCACAAACCCATCCCAAATTGAATCACAAAAATAAAAAACCAATGAAGTATGGAAACCCCAAAAAGAAAAACCCCAATGTTCCAGGCTGTATCAACAAAACCTAAAAGAAAATAAATAAGAAATTAATAATGAGTAACCTGAAGGTCAGGGTGACGGCGCAGGTACCAGAGAAGATGAACGACACTTTCCTTCCAGGTTGTTCGCAGGTACTAGGGCTTCAAATTATCCCAATATAGATGTGACCTGGGTTTTTAGAAAGAGAGATAAGGATTGCGAAAAGGAGAGATATAGAGGGAAGTCAAGAAACCGTGAAAGAAGAAGATGAGAGAGAGATGGAAGAAATCTAACCCCAGGATCCGCAGAGAAAAGAGACGAGCTGATATCAGGCTGACCTAGGTTTTACTGAGAGAGATGAGAGGAGTAAGGGCTTGAGTGAGAAACAAAAGAGAGATTGAGAGTAGAAGGAGATCGATGAGAGGAGTACCTAGCGATGAAGGAGATCGGTCGACGATCGACGAAGGAGATCATGATGAAGGAGAGAGTGTGAGTGTGTCTGGATGTGGCTCAGAGTCGATCTGTGACTTTGTGAGTGTGTGCCACACAAATTTCACCTTTCCTTCTTACAAATTGACCACGCCATTCTTTGGACAGCTTCGGCACTAACTACACTCTCTCTCCCTGATTTCTCTCCCCAACGCCCCCTCCCCCGGAACTCTCTCTTTCTCTCCGGGCTCCTGCCCTCGTTGTCCGGCGAGGAGGCGTGTCGCCACCGCCTTAGCCCCCTCCTCCTCTCTCTCTCCTCCTCCGGTCTTTCTCTCTCTCTCCCTGACAGTTCTCTCTCTTCCCTCTCCTCTGTGTGCACGCAGTCTCACCATTGGAGGCAGTGGTCCGGTGATAGATACCGGTTCTTCACATCTGTTGAGTGTCTATCTGGGCTTTGGATGGGTCATGGTATATTAGTATTGGGCTTATGGAAGGGTAATTCAGTAAAATAGCTTTAGAGAGTATGTAAATTCTAAAAAAGTTTTCCTTGCCAGCTGCCTTGCTCACATTATTAGTATTGTGAAGCCTTAGTTGCTTTTTCCTTTTAGTCAAGTTTCTTTTCTTTATATGTATTGCAATATTACAATTGTATGGCAGACTTGATGAAATGATATTTTCTTTTGTGGCAATGACTAGTTAAATCATCTTTTTCGTCTTTTTTTCTTCTTTTCTTGCTATTTTTCTTATCTGCTCAACTTAGGATGCCATCATAGGTATCAGAGCCAGTACCTGCATATGGGTCCTAAATCGAAAAATCAAGGGCTTCTTGACTCCACGTCCACCAATGTCGACCTCTCAAATGCACTTATGGAGTCCAAATTCAATGAGATCCACACTACCATCTCATCCTTGACTAGCCAGCAAGATGATTTCAAGGCCACTGTTCGTAGTGAGTTTCTTACTTTTCAAAAAACTCTTTTGGAGGAATTTAGGAAGCTCCAGATTGGTCCTCACTCTTCCATTCCACCAGATTTCACTGTTTCCCGTCCTCCACCTTCCACTCCACCAGATCTCACTACTTCTCTTCCTATTTTTGGTTCTCTTCCACCAACCCATCCCCTCCCTTCCCAACTTCCTCCTTCTTCGGGTCCCATCGGGTTGGGTTTTCTTTCCACCGACCCGCTGCCTAGCCGTAGAGTCTACTTAACAAATCTCTTTTATTAGATACCTAATCCATCTGAGAGCCTTATTAAGGGGTTTGTAATTTATGACTAACCTGGGAACTTCTCGTTCAATTTCAGCAGCCTTTTCCACATAAAAGGCCGGGCAGCTCCAGGGTGAAGAGCTATTTCTGATTAAGCCTTTCTTTAAGAGATCATTAATCTCTTTTTGGCAAAGGTCCAGATGGGCACTATTCATCTGTATGGGCCTTGCCTTTGTTGGAATTTGGGCTTCATTAAAGCCAAGTTCATAAGGTAATGAGACTTCATGTCTCTTCCTGTTCCAAAAAGCATTAGGTAAATCTGAACAGATTTCCCTTTTGAGCATTTCTTCTATGCTTTTAATTTGGGCCTGGGCCTGTGAAGTCTTTAAGACCTCTTCTGTTCTTCGGTATTGGACTTCTTCTTTTAAAGAGAACAGGAACCTTTCTTTTTTCTCTATCTGGTCCTTGATACTATTAATGAACTTGACCTGTGGTTCTTGAACGAAAGAGAAAACAACATTAGTTCCACAGATTGAAGTTTTAATTCCCTGTTTAGAGACCTGCATAGGATATAACATATTTAGGAAGGGAGTTCCCAAAATACAATTCTGCGAAAGGTCTCTTACCATTAAGAAGGGTGTCTCAAAACAAACTCCTTGGTTACAGACTGCTGCATCAGACAATTTATAATTTATTTTCATTCTTTTTCCATTGGCAGCATTCAAAGTCTGAGTTGTTTTTGAGAAATGTTTTACCGGGACCAACCCTTCTCTTAAGCAGTTCAAATCTGCTCCTGAATCCATTAGAGCCATTGTTGTGAACTCAAAATTTTTGCCAACTTTAATGGTCACTTCTATGAACCATCTTTGAGTAATTACTTGGTCAATCTGGTTGATCTGATTAAGACTAGTTGACTCTTCTATGACTATTCCTTTTCCTTTTCCTAACTCGGTAGCGAATTCTTCCTCGAATCTCTGCTCTTCAAACCTCTCTGAAAGCTGAGTTAACTCTAGAAGGTTGACCCTTTCTTTTAGAGCTTTGACTTCTCCTTTTATTTCATTTATTTCTTTCTTTAGATCTGGAATTGTTGGTTCTTGAGATTTAAGGTTTTGTGAGGCTCCTATTTTTTCAATTAGATTTTGGAAACTGTAAGGCTCAATTGGTGAGGGAAAAGTGCTTCTTTTCTCTTACTAGACTGACCTTTGCTAACAGTTTCTAAATATTGTTCTAGGGTTAACCTCTTTTGGGTAGGATCCTCTATTTTGTCTATGAGATCTAAGAGAAAACTATCCTTGGAAGTTAAAACATTTATCTCAAGGTGTTTTACCTTTTTACAAATACAGGAGATGTCTGAATCTTGCTCACTAAAGCTTGAATAACCTTGATCTGTATTCTCTTCTAATCCTGCGACATCTTCACTTGAAGATTCTTCTGAATTTAGAAGAATGTTATAAATTTTTTCTTTTATTTCTTCATTAATTTCTAAAGAATTAATTTTTTCTTTCAAACGACACTCATTCTTGTAGTGTCATGTTTTTCCACATTTAAAACAGACAGGAGGTTTCTTCGAAAAACTTCTTTTCTTGGGAAACCTTTTTCTTTTAAAATTTCTTTCTTCTCTAGGTTCTTTAACCCATTCTTGCCTTTTTCTTGAAAATCTTTTGTTTTTGTGAAATTTTCTTTTCTTTGTTTTAAACAAGTCATAAGGCTTGGAAAATCCAAATTGTTCACAAAAATCACCCATTTCTTTTCCCCTGGAAAATCTTTCTTTTTCTAAAAGCCTTTTTAATTTCATATCTGTGCATAAGGCTAAACCTTCAGCACAAATTTCTGAGACAAGATGCCCAAAAGTTAAAGAAGCATAAGGGATTATGCCTCCGTTTCTGGCTTTTAGCCTATTTCTAACATTTTCAGCAAACAAAGGTGGTAATCCTGAAATGAATTTTTCTCTCCAGAACTCTTGGTGACAATCTGGTCTAGTGTAAACCTTTGCTAGAAACACATCCTTATACCATCTAAATTGGGACAAGGTTGGACATTTAAGGTTCATGAGAACTTCCCTAGACCTTTCATGTTGGACATTAACAGATCCTAAAAAATGGAGAGTAATTGTGTAAGCCAAAGTATTTACCCCATCCTCTAATGTGGTTTCTGACTTTACACCAAATTCATCTTTTTCTACCTTTTTAGTAGCAAACAAAATTTCATTTCTTTTAGATTCTGGCATGAAATCCCACCATCCTCTTAGTTGTCCTGAAAAGCCAGTCACAATGGCATAAGCCACTTGACTTTCTGAATTACTTGCAGCTTTACAAACAGTAGCGTACATTAGCATTTGTCTAACAACATCAATAATTTGGTATTCTGTACGGCCGTCGATGTTTCATTCTACAATGGATCCTGCATCAAACCTGGCAGTGTCAAAATAGAAATTTTCCTCAAATCTCATATCAACAGGTGTCAGTCTATGGTAATAATTTCTACTTGGAGCCATAGGAATTGGGTTTCTTTTAAAATTTATTTTATTTATCTGAGCATTGGCTGAATCTTCTGGATGATTCAGGAAGACTTGTTCTAAGTCTTCTTCCTTTTATGTTTCTTCTTCTTTTTTAGAGAGGACATTAATTATGGGACCCTTTGATCCTTCTGCTTTAGAAGCCTTATCTTTTATGTCTAATTTAGACAATCTTTGAAGAATTTCATCCATTACATATTTTTGTTGGATGCTAGAGACAGTAGGTTTTAATCTATAATTTTCCAAGGCTGGTGGAGGTTTAAACATTACTTTCTGTATAGAGTCCTTTTTAATCTCTTTAATTGATTCTAATTTAGAATCTTCTTCTTTAAAATTTTTAAGGTATTTTCAATCCTAGAAGTTTGGGCTCCTAAAAATTGAAGGAACAAATTGGTATAATTCCCTTGAGACAAACTATCCCCAATATGTTCAGTTGTTACCTTCTCAATTCTAGATAAAGTATCAGTTTTGAAAGGAGCAACCAACGCCTCATTCATTTCTAAGGTTTCTGCTGGTGGATAGATTGACCTAACTGTTTTTCCCTTTTTAGTTAGGTAATTCTTAAAACGATTTTCTAGAGTATTAATCACCAGATTATACTCCTCAATACTTTGTCTTCTAGCAAAGCCTTCAAACCAAACAAAGAAAGAGATGTGCCTTCTATGTTGAGTCATGTTTGCATTAAAAGCTTTATGAATAATTTCCTTTTGTTTTGGATTGAAAGCATGTTCAAACCAATCTCTTTTCTTCCTGTTTTTATCAAGCATATATTGCTTTTTTAGGAGTTCTTGATTTATTTCAAAAGGGCTTTCTATTTCTAAAACATTTATAAAAAGATCACCTTCTAAATCTGAAAAAGTAGGTGATTGAGGTCTTCTTACCTGGCTTGGCCTACTGGCTTCAATGCCAGGTGTTTCCACCCTATACCAAGGCTGACTAATTCCATTGTCAGTCTGCATCAATCCTCCCATGATTATTTTATCATGCATGTTCTGATTCCGCCATAAATGAGTTCCTTGCACTAGGCAATCTAGAACTTTCTCCCCTAGAACTTGTGCTTTCTCTCCCAATCCTTGCTGTCCTGCTTGTAGAAAATCTGATTTATACATCTCCATCTTGGTGTTCAATGATCTGATCCACCTCTTGATTCTCTAAAGGCTTAGCAGGGACCTGGTTCTATAAGGTCCATCTTTCAGGAAGAGTTATGTCATTCCACATAATAGTTTTAGGAACAAACTACATTAGCCTTACCTAAATTGGCCTGGAATAATGTAGTCTTACCTTTGACTTCCAAGTCATGTGCTTCTGGACAAAGAGTGTTCATGGCTTTATAATAAATTCTATAAACGACAGCCATGTTTTGTGACCCTGAGATTATATCAAACCCTTGTGTTTGTAAATTTAGGGTTAAAGCCTTTAAGGCTCCTTTATCTGCAAGTGATATAGAAAAGTTTGGAAAACAATTGAAAAATACTGGCTCATCACAAAGTGATGATTCCACTACTCTCAATAGTGAATCCGCAAAACGATTATGCCTGCAATCTCGAACACATATTAGTACTGACGTTTTTAAACCTGTTCCTGTTAAGGGTTTTACTACAACCTGTACTAAACCAATATGCAAATATTTAAATTCTCTTTTTTTATGTTCCTTTAACATCTCTTGTGAAAACAGTTGGAAATTTTCATGAGATTCTGAGATATCAACTGTTTTTTCACAGGTTTTAATAACATAATCACTTTTAAAGGAAAACGATCCTTTTCTATAAACATCATAAATAGGGACTTTAGAGATTTTCCAGTTTTGTAATTGTTTTTCAAAGTCTTTAATTACCACTTCTTCACTATTCTTAATCCTCATAACTTCATTTGGTCTTGACCCATCAGATCTACAAGACAGTGATCTAAACAAATTAGCCAATAAAACAGTTTGTAAAATTTTAAAAATACTTTTCAGTTCTCAACGGTGTCAAGTGTCCTCAACGCCTATCCTCGGCTACAACAAACTTCCACCCCCCTCAAAATATTTTCAAAATTTAAACAGACTAAAATAAGAGCTAACTGTTGTTGATAAATGTTTGTAATCGGTGGGTTCGGACCACTCCGATGTCACAGGGACTATGATTAATAACAAGTTTGTGGCTCTGATACCATTTCGCACCTAGAAATTAATCCCTTTTATATTTATAATCTGGAAGGGAATACAAGTATGAAATACAAACGCAAAGCAAAAGAAATTCAAATATACAAATATAACAAGCCAAAGTACAGAAAAAAGAACAAAGCATAGTAACTTACTGATTCATTTGGAACAGAAGACCTCCAAATGATTTCTTCAGTTACTTGGAAAGATAGACTAAAACACACTTGCACACTCAAAGTAAACACTCTAAAATAAAACTTGAGCTAGGTAGATTTTTTTTTTTTTTTGATGCCTTAGAAGTGAGGAGAGGCCTTCCTTATATAGAGGGAAAAACAGATTCCTTCATATCCTTTTAGGCGCACTGAACTGAAGTGGGGAACCAGAAGTGACGTGGTGAAATGAATAGTGACCCGCACTAAGATAAACAGTGACTTTCTTTTGAAAAAGGTAACGTGGCCGACACCTTTAATAATAAAGAGAGGAGCATATTCCCTCACAGTCGTCTTCATTATTGAGGTGAGTGTCATCTTCGTCATGATCTGATGTAGACATTTTGTCTACTTCATTAAGTGCTTCCATGAGTTGTCTCTTGATGTCAGCTTGGGAGAGAGTGGGATTAGCTGTTTTAGCTGCTTTAATCTGAGTGAGAAGTCCTTTAAGGACAGGAGCAGATTCTTTGGGCTCCTTTTTAGACTGAGAAGAAGAGGCTTCTTTTACCCCGGCAAGAACTTCACTCACAGACTTAATTTTAAATCTGGGAAACAGCAGATGCTGGATTTGGTATTTATCCCACCATTTTATGAATATTTGTCTTTTAAGTTGAGGGAGATAGATGAAATCATCTTCCTCAGGTGGGGAGATTTTATAAACTCATTTTAAAATCCAAATCATATCATATAGGTAGAAAAACCATAATAGGGCTTCCCAATATCCTTACAAATCAAAATTTGATTTTCTAAATTTGAAAAAAATCTTTAAGATCCAAGGGCAAAAGATCAATGGAAGGACCCCAAATAAGAAACCATGCTTTAAACCAGTTTGGAAGGGGCTTTTTATCTCGGACCTGAAAGTTGAAAAACCAAGAGTGTGAGAAAATATCATTTTGTAAACACAAAGCATTTTCCCAGGCGTGCTGGTAATCAAAATAACTGAAATAATTTAGATACATTTTTGGATTTCTAAAACGTCTTTTAGACATTGGGTTAGAACCCCAATCATTCAAAGTTAACACCTTTAAGATGTATAGTTGAGAGAATCTGTTAGTTTCTAGGATTTGTTAAATTGGTTATGTTCCTTGTCAAAACAATTGTATTTATTTGTATTTAATCACTCACAAGCTCTAGGCTAGATTAGGATCAAGTTCAGCTGTATTGAAGAAGTCAAGAATGAACAAAGACACAAGGTATACTGCACTTCATTCATTTCATGAAAATCACAGTTTTTGGCCTATTTGACTAGTCATTCACTGATCATAAAGAACATTGTTTTTCACGTACAGTGGTTGATATTTAAGTCACAGTCGCTACAGTGGGTTCATTTCGGGTCTTTGCTTTTTAAGCCCATTTATTTGAAAGCCCATGTTCTGTTTAGTACTAGACATGCATGTGCATTACACATGGCTTGGTTCCCCTACTGTAGCAATCAGATATGATTGCATCTAATCCCATTCACGCACACACCTTCACACATCAGCACTATTCATCATCTTCCTCATTTCTGATTTTTAAAGCAAAAATTTTTTTTTACAGCTCCTCTTTTCTATCCTTAGAAATACTAGGATACCCCTCTAGGACAAAGAAAATATGCCCCTCATTCGTCTCTTGTGGACAACCATTGATTGGCTTCCACGTGGCTTGAGCAAACATGAAAATTGCGTGGGTGTATACGGGTATAAGGTGCATTTGGTTCAGATCTTCTCCAGCGGCTGATGAGTAATTTTTTAGCGTGATTTTTCTGGGTTCACGGCTGGGTATTTTCTAGGCTAAGTGCTCATCTTTAATATTTTTAGAAAATGGTCTTTTGATTCTTGAAAAATAACAAAGAGATTTTCTGAACTTGTTTTTGTTAAATCTAAAATTCTATATGGGTTTGAGTGCTTAAATGTCTTCATACATTCTTCAAACACATTTTTTTAGATTTAAGTTGAAGGATTCAATATCGATCTATTCATGCCGATAGCTTGAGAAGGTTGATTTTTGTTTGTTAATCCTACATTTGCATATCATGTTCATGCATTGATGAAACCACTGAGCTTGGTGCGAATTGGTGCCATGGGTTGATGAGCTTGGAGTGGAGCTGCCTTCTTCATGAATGACCGATTGCCTTGCTTATGAAAGTTGCACAAAGGGGTAATAAAGCTGCCACTTAGTCTAGGACTTAGTGATTGAGCTTGTGTGCTGTGTGCTCCCTTTGTATTGAACTTCTCATTTAGTGGATTGCCTGGTCAGCTGGATAGACCCTCAGTTTTTACCCTTTGTGGTTTTTCTGGGTGAACATATTGTGTGCATCTGTCTTTCTTATTTGTGTTGTTATGTTTACTGACTCACTCAACTTTTAAACACAAATCTGTACTGTAGCTATTTGCTTGAAATTGATATATGCCTTATATAATTATCTAGCTAATCACACACCACTGTAGTTGTGGATAACACTGGGATGCCTACTGTGATGAATCCTTTGAATGTATAGGATGTCACTTGATCCTTGGTGTGTTTGATTTGTGTTGTTTTACTGAAGTGGTTTTTGGTTTTTAGAAGTCAATCTGGAGTTTCATATTTTCGTTACTGAACCGTCTGAGTTGTGTTTGTTTGATTAGTTCGTGAGTGATCACATAAACCAAAAATTTGGGTCCGATCACTGAAAGTGAAATTAATCAAGTTTATTAAGTGAACAGATCGCCTAAATTAAACTTTCAATTGGTATCAGAGCGCTACTCTAAAAGCAAATAGAGAGATCCTAGGGTGTTGTTTGTTTTATAAGTGTGTCTAGATGGAAAGAGATCGCGTTGCAGGATCTTGCAACTCTCCTCCATTCTTTGATGGCAGCAACTACGCTGCTTGGAGAGAAAAATTTGAAATTTTTCTTGATGCCTATGACGAGTTGACATATGAGTATCTCAATGTTGAGTGGATTCCTCCCACACGAACTGTTGATGGGATTGAAACTCCTAAGCCTAGGTCCGAATGGTCTTTTGCCGAAGTCACGGCCTCTAGCTCCAATAAGAAGGCTAGAAATGCTATTGTCACTGCACTGTCTTTCTCACAATTTGCACACATACAACATTGTGTCACGGCTAGGCAAGCTTGGAACAAACTTAGGGTTGTTCATGAAGGGGACAAACAAGTTAGGTCACTTAAGCTTCAAATGGTACATGCCAAATTTAAAGAAATTAGGATGAAAGAGTCTGAGTCATTTTCCGAGTTCTATGAAAGGTTGGAAGCCCTCACAAATGGAGCTATGTCCCTAGGTAAACCTTATGAGGAGTCTACCATTGTCCAAAAGGTTCTTAGATCTCTACCTAAGAGATTTCAATCTAAGAAGCATGCAATATAAGAAGTCCAAAATTTGGATGAACTCAAAATTGGTAAATTGGTAGGAAAGCTTAAAACCTTTGAGATGGAACTTGAAATGGATGAAAGGGACAGCAAGAAGTCAAAGGATATTGCTTTGCAAAGTGTCAAAGAGATGAGTGAAAACTTGAGTGAAAAATCATCCATGTCCGATGATGAGGTTGCCCTTTTTGTCAAAAGATTTAGACGAATTCTTAGAAATAAAGGGAGAGAAGCTAGAACTAGTGGTAACAACTTTAAGGAGTTCAAATTCAAACCTCAATGAGATAATTCATTTGAGAGAAAACAAGAGAGGAAGTCAAACTTTAAAGAAGGAATTGAGAACAACCAAGAGAGATGTGAAATGTTACACTTGTGGTGGAATAGGTCACATAGCAATTGAATGTGCTAATAATAGAA
This sequence comes from Dryas drummondii, assembly GCA_003254865.1. NCBI lineage: Eukaryota > Viridiplantae > Streptophyta > Magnoliopsida > Rosales > Rosaceae > Dryas > Dryas drummondii. Next base: position 824,320 of record QANW01003660.1, read on the forward strand.
AGAATAATTCTTCAAGTAAGAATAAAGCCATGAAAATCACTTGGAGTGATAGTGAGAGTGATGACTCAAATGATTGTGAGTCTTCTCCGGATGTTGAGGGTGATGAAGTTGCTTTTGTTGCATCAATAAAGGAGATTGAACAAGTTGATGGTGGGTCTGGCTCAGAATCTGTTCCTGATGATGAGTCTTACACTGCACTTTGTGATAAGTATGACTTACTTTTCACCGAAACTCTTACCATAAAGGAAGAAAATCAGAAACTAAAGAATGCTAAATTGAAATTGTGTGAGAAGATTGAGTCATTAGAGAGTGAATTAAAAAGTGTGGCTATCTTGAAACAAAATTTTGAGAGTCAAGTCAAAGTGCTCAAGGAGAGCAACATCTACTTTAAATCTTTGAATGAGAAGCTTGAAAAAGAAGTGCATGAAGCTAATGAGAGCATTGTTGAGCTCACCATTGGAGCTGAAAAGGTTGATAGGATGCTTAGGATTGAAAGCATCATGGTGACAAAACCGGTTTGGGTTTTAGTGAAAATAGTCCTAGTGTATCCAACACAAAGACCATTTTTGTCAAGTCAGAATCTGATCATAGTGTCAAAAAGGGTCTAGGTTTCATTGACATTGGTCAAAATGCATCTCATTCTAAGTCAAGTCAAGCTACATCAAGTGTCACACAAATTGATTGTTCTACTTCACTTAGAAAAACAAAGTTTGTCCCGGTTTGTCATCATTGTCATGTCAAGGGTCACATTAGACCAAATTGCAACAAACTTAGAGGAAAGAAATCAAGTGAACCAAAGAGAAAT
>QANW01003660.1:825194-854909 GCA_003254865.1 Dryas drummondii
ACTGAGTTTGAAAACTCTCAATTCGATGAGTTTTGTTGTCAAATGGGTATTAAACATGAATTCTCAGCTCCAATAACACCCCAACAAAATGGAATCGTTGAGAGAAAGAATAGGGTTTTGATTGAGATGGCTAGAGTGATGTTGAATAGCAAAAATCTTGCTAAACATTTCTGGGCTGAGGCGGTAAACACAGCATGTTACATCATAAATAGAGTCTACCTTAGGCCGGGAACCAAAAAGACTCCCTATGAACTGTGGAAGGGTAGGAAACCTAAGGTTACACACTTTAGAGTGTTTGGGAGTGCATGTTACATCCTTAGGGATAGAGAAAATTTGGGGAAATTTGATTCTAAGAGTGATGAGGGTCTATTTTTAGGCTACTCATCCAACAGTAGAGCTTTTAAAGTCTTCAATTTGCGAACAAATTCTATGTTGGAATCCATAAATGTGAAAATAGATGATCATGATGCATCTATTGAAATGGCTGCAGATAAGGATGGATTGTTCCCACAATCTGATCCTAAAGAGAATAATTTGGTTAAAGAAGAGTCCAAATCAGGTAGTGATGAACCTGCTGATGACTCAAAAATTGTTGAGTTTGATAAGTCAGAGAGCGAACAAAATGACAAAATCTTGAGTGACAGATCTGAAAAACCGAGATAGGTGAGGTGTAACCATGGTGAAGATGTAATTCTAGGTTCTTTAGACCAGCCAGTTAGGACTAGAAAACAAATGGCCAATGAACTTGCTCATGTGTGCTATGTTTCCATTGTTGAACCTAAAAATGTCAAAGAAGCACTCAATCATGAGGAATGGGTGAGTTCAATGCATGAGTAATTGAACCAATTTGAGAGAAACCAAGTGTGGACTATTGTAGAGAGACCAGCCAACACAAATGTCATTGGAACCAAATGGATATTCAAAAATAAATCTGATGAATTTGGGAATGTAGTTAGAAACAAGGCTAGGCTTGTTGCTCAAGGGTACTCTCAATTAGAGGGTATTGATTTTGATGAGACTTTTGCACCCGTTGCTAGACTTGAGTCCGTTAGGTTGCTTTGTGCCATTGCATGTCATCTTAGGTTCAAATTGTATCAAATGGATGTTAAAACAGCGTTTTTAAATGGTTACTTGAATGAGGAAGTTTTTGTGGAACAACCAAAAGGTTTTGAGGATCCTCACATGAGAGATGGTGTTTATAAATTGAGGAAAGCCTTGTATGGGCTGAAGCAAGCTCCAAGAGCTTGGTATGAGAGACTCTCTCATCACTTGTTGTCCAATGGGTATCAAAGAGGGTCGGTTGACAAGACCCTATTTGTAAAAAGGTTGAAAAATGATGTCTTGATTGCTCAAGTTTATGTGGATGATATTGTCTTTGGTTCAACTTCAAATTTTCATGTTAAGAGATTCATTGATGTAATGTCTAGTGAATTTGAAATGAGTCTAGTTGGTGAAATGAATTTCTTTTTAGGGCTGCAAGTTAAGCAAGTAGATAGTGGGATATTTATCTCCCAATCTAAGTATGCTAGAAACTTGGTCAAAAAGTTTGGGCTTGAGTCTTCCAAAGTGGCTACTACTCCAATGAGTAAAAGCTCCAAACTTCATAGGGATCCAAGTGGTAAGCAAGTGGACCAAACCTTGTATAGAAGCATGATAGGAAGTCTCCTCTACCTCACAGCTAGTAGACCGGACATATCATTTGCGGTAGGAGTGTGTGCTAGGTTCCAAAGTGATCCCAAAGAATCCCATTTGTTTGCAACAAAAAGAATCATCAAATATGTAAGTGGGACTCTTGACTATGGGTTGTGGTATACCCATGATACCAACACTAAATTGGTTGGATTTAGTGACTCCGATTGGGCTGGGTGTAGTGATGATTTGAAGAGCACCTCGGGTGGTGCTTTCTATGTTGGGAATAACTTAGTGTCTTGGCATAGCAAGAAGCAGAATTCTGTCTCTTTGTCGACTGCTGAAGCTGAATACATAGCAGCAGGGAGTTGTTGTACACAACTCATTTGGATGAGACAAATGTTAGCCGATTATGGAATTGATGAGAAAACTTTTCTCATCTATTGTGATAACATGAGTGCTATAGATATCTCCAAGAACCCGGTGCAACATACTAGAACCAAGCATATTGACATAAGACATCATTTCATTCGAGATCTTGTGGAGAGTGGAACTCTTACTTTGACTTTTGTTCCTTCCGAACAACAACTTGCAGACATCTTTACAAAAGCTCTAGAGAATCCAAAGCACATTAGTCTTCGGAAGTCAATTGGCATTTGTACACATGCATAATTCCTTGTAGTTAAATGTGCTTCATTGTTTAAGTTTCTTTTATTTGGTTAATTATTTTTTCTTTTAAAGAAAATAACCACTTTGAAAGGTCTTAACATTATTTGTCACACTCTCTTTGATATTCAAAAAGGTTCTTGCATAACATGAGTCATGTCAATAAGCTTAATCCCTCCTTCTTGTCAAATGTTAGCCTTGAGACTTTTTTATTTAACACTTTGTCATAATCAATCAAACTTGTTAAATGCTTTTCAAAGTCAATTTGTTTGAGGATGCAATTTAGCCCTTCAATATAATTCCTCCTTTGTGACCCATCTTAAGCTAAGTTTTCCTCATTTGAACAAATGTACACCATTCAAAAATAACAAAAAAAAGGAAGTGTGACCAAAGAAGTCACGGCCCTAGGGAGAAATAAGGTGTTTTATGGTGTTCTAGGGTAAAGAGTCGCAAACTTGGACCAAATCATTGCACTTAACTTGGGATGTGCCTAAACAAAACAAATGAAAATAATTTTCTCATAGCCATTGTCATGAGTTGAAAAACTTTGTTTTCAAGATTTGTTCCCAAATTAGAAATTCTCTTGAGTGGTTAAATTCTAATCTCTTGTTGTGGATGAAACTTATTTAACCTCTTTGGTTGTCTTTGACATTGTTTTTTCCATCTTGAACAAGTCTTGAATGCTAGCATTGACCTCCCTATATCCCAAATATGCTTATTCTCTTGCTCAAAATTTGCAATCTTCATTTTCCATATCTATGAGAGTGTTGACTTTGGTGGTTAATTCTTTTCAATTGTGTTTGTTGTTTTTGTCACATTTGTTTTGTCAAAAATAAAAATCCCTGAAGCACATCTAACTCATAGAATTTTTTTTGTGTGTCATTGCTTCCAATTCTCTAAGGATTCCTCTATCTTTTTGTTTTATGTTCCAGTACGCAGTTTGTTCATTTTGACTAGTCTAACAATCGTCAAATACAGTCAATTTTGCAGAGATGCTGCTGCTGCTGCTGCCGGCTCTCAGTCTTAGGGGGAGTTAGAATTTAGGGGGAGTCAGACTTTTATGGACTTTACTCTTTCAGCATGTATTTTTCTCTTCATATCTCTCCAACTTTCTGTGCTTTTGAACTGAACTTTCCTTTTATAAATGTCCTTTTGTCTTTCCATGACAAAAAGGGGGAGAATGTATAATTTGTTTAATCCACACTGCTTGCTGTGTTTAAATTGCATTGGTTGCTGTACTATTATATTTTGTGTTGTGCAAGTACTTCTTCTTGCAGGTACATTATAACACAGTGTTGGGATGAGTGTTGAGAGCCTTATGAGGTGAATGGGTTGTTGTTTTGTCAAGGAAAGCCAAAGGGGGAGATTGTTAGTTTCTAGGATTTGTTAAATTGGCTATGTTCCTTGTCAAAACAATTGTATTTATTTGTATTTAATCACTCACAAGCTCTAGGCTAGATTAGGATCAAGTTCAGCTGTATTGAAGAAGTCAAGAATGAACAAAGACACAAGGTATACTGCACTTCATTCATTTCATGAAAATCACAGTTTTTGGCCTATTTGACTAGTCATTCACTGATCATAAAGAACACTGTTTTTCACGTACAGTGGTTGATATTTAAGTCACAGTCGCTACAGTGGGTTCATTTCGGGTCTTTGCTTTTTAAGCCCATTTCTTTGAAAGCCCATGTTCTGTTTAGTACTAGACATGCATGTGCATTGCACATGTCTTGGTTCCCCTACTGTAGCAATCAGATATGATTGCATCTAATCCCATTCACGCACACACCTTCACACATCAGCACTATTCATCATCTTCCTCATTTCTGATTTTTAAAGCAAAAAATTTTTTTTACAGCTCCTCTTTTCTATCCTTAGAAATACTAGGATACCCCTCTAGGACAAAGAGAATATGCCCCTCATTCGTCTCTTGTGGACAGCCATTGATTGGCTTCCACGTGGCTTGGGCAAACATGAAAATTGCGTGGGTGTGTACGGGTATAAGGTGCATTTGGTTCAGATCTTCTCCAGCGGCTGATGAGTAATTTTTTAGCGTGATTTTTCTGGGTTCACTGCTGGGTATTTTCTAGGCTAAGTGCTCTTTTTTAATATTTTCAGAAAATGGTCTTTTGATTCTTGAAAAATAACAAAGAGATTTTCTGAACTTGTTTTTGTTAAATCTAAAATTCTATATGGGTTTGAGTGCTTAAATGTCTTCATACATTCTTCAAACACATTTTTTTAGATTTAAGTTGAAGGATTCAATATCGATCTATTCATGCCGATAGCTTGAGAAGGTTGATTTTTGTTTGTTAATCCTACATTTGCATATCATGTTCATGCATTGATGAAACCACTGAGCTTGGTGCGAATTGGTGCCATGGGTTGATGAGCTTGGAGTGGAGCTGCCTTCTTCATGAATGACCGATTGCCTTGCTTATGGAAGTTGCACAAAGGGGTAAGAAAGCTGCCACTTAGTCTAGGACTTAGTGATTGAGCTTGTGTGCTGTGTGCTCCCTTTGTATTGAACTTCTCATTTAGTGGATTGCCTGGTCAGCTGGATAGACCCCCAGTTTTTACCCTTTGTGGTTTTTCTGGGTGAACATATTGTGTGCATCTGTCTTTCTTATTTGTGTTGTTATGTTTACTGACTCACTCAACTTTTAAACACAAATCTGTACTGTAGCTATTTGCTTGAAATTGATATATGCCTTATATAATTATCTAGCTAATCACACACCACTATAGTTGTGGATAACACTGGGATGCCTACTGTGATGGATCCTCTGAGTGTATAGGATGTCACTTGATCCTTGGTGTGTTTGATTTGTGTTGTTTTACTGAAGTGGTTTTTGGTTTTTAGAAGTCAATCTGGAGTTTCATATTTTCGTTACTGAACCGTCTAAGTTGTGTTTGTTTGACTAGTTCGTGAGTGATCACATAAACCAAAAATTGGGGTCCGATCACTGAAAGTGAAATTAATCAAGTTTATTAAGTAAACAGATCGCCTAAATTAAACTTTCAGAATCCTATAACTCTTTTAGAGTCATTTCTGTAGTTGTGGGTTATTTTAACCGATCCTGTTTCTATTAGAATTGCTTCAAAGAAAAATTGATTTTTACCCTCAAATTTAGGGTGTAAATGACCAATTAGATTTAACCTTGCTACTTCAGCTGGGTTCATTTCTGCATAGATATCCTCAATAGTTCCCAGAGAGACTTCCATTGAAGGGATATAAGGAGACCTTTTAGGTTCCTCTTGATCCATTTTTTGCTTATCTTTTCTTTGTATGGGTCCTTTTAGGTACCTTTCCAGTTTCTGATTCAGGCTTTGGCTCAGTCTGTTGTACTTGCAAATTCCTTCCCTGTAAAAATTCTTTGGTTAGAAAATCAGGAAGAGAATTGTTTTCTCCTTTAATATATTCAATTTGAAAATCAAAAGCAGATAAAATAGCTTGCCACCTTGCAAAAATCTGTTTTGAAGCTATATTTTTAACATCTTTAATTAAAACGTCTTTAGCCGCCTTACAATCGACCTTAATTAAAAATGGTTGATTTAAAACATCACTTTCAAATTTAGTGACGCACAAAACGATTGCAAGAATTTCTTTTTTAATTGTAGAATAATTTTGCTGTGCAGGTTTCCAGCTTCCAGAAGTGAACCTGACCAGTTGTTCCTTACCTTGAATCATTTGTTTTAGGATTCCACCATACCCTTGTTCTGAAGCATCCGTTTCTATTATTTTAAAAGCTTCAGGAATAGGGATAGAGAGACATGGCAATTCTTTTGCCTTGCCTTTAAGCCTTTTCACTGCCTCAGTGTGTTCTTGTGTCCAAGCAGTAGGATTTTATCTTAACCTCTGGTATAAAATTTTGCTTTCTTTAGCAAGATCCTGATAAAAATCTGCAATGTAATTTAGGCTTCCCAGAAACCTTTGCAGCTGTGTTTTGTCCTTGATTTCGTCAGGGAACTTATCTGCGAATTCTATAGCCCTATCAATTGGGATAATTGTCCAAAAATGAATATTATGTCCAAGGAATCTTACCTTGGTCTGAAATATTTCCATCTTTTTGGCGGAAACAACTAATCCTGCATTTAGCACAATTTTGTGAAACACCTTGATATGTTTAAGGTGTTGTCCAAAGATTTAGAGTAAACCAGAACATCATCAATATAAACAATAGTAAAATGAGAGTATGGGTTAAATATCTCATTCATGATGTTTTGGAATTCTGATGGTGCATTCTTTAACCCAAAAGGCATTACGTTCCATTCGTAATGTCCAAATGGAACAGTAAAGGCAGTTTTATACCTTTCTTCCTCTTTCATCTGGATTTGCCAGTAGCCTGATTTCATATCAAATTTTGAGAAAATAGTGGCACCACAGAGTCTACTTAACAAATCTCTTTTATTAGGTAAAGGATACCTAATCCATCTGAGAGCCTTATTAAGGGGTTTGTAATTTATGACTAACCTGGGGACTTCTCGTTCGATTTCAGCAGCCTTTTCCACATAAAAGGCCGGGCAGCTCTAGGGTGAAGAGCTTTTTCTGATTAAGCCTTTTTTTAAGAGATCATTAATCTCTTTTTGGCAAAGGTCTAGATGGGCACTATTCATCTGAATGGGCCTTGCCTTTGTTGGAATTTGGGCTTCATTAAAGCCAAGTTCATAAGGTAATGAGACTTCATGTCTCTTCCTGTTCCAAAAAGCATTAGGTAAATCTGAACAGATTTCCCTTTTGAGCATTTCTTCTATGCTTTTAATTTGGGCCTGGGCCTGGGCTTTAAGACCTCTTCTGTTCTTCGGTATTGGACTTCTTCTTTTAAAGAGAACATGAACCTTAAGTAATGTTTAAACCTCCACCAGCCTTGGAAAATTATAGATTAAAACCTCCTGTCTCTAACATCCAACAAAAAGATGTAATGGATGAAATTCTTCAAAGATTGTCTAAATTAGAAATAAAAGATAAGGCTTCTAAAGCAGAAGGATCAAAGGGTCCCATAATTAATGTCCTCTCTAAAAAAGAAGAAGAAACATAAGAGGAAGAAGACTTAGAACAAGTCTTCCTGAATCATCCAGAAGATTCAGCCAATGCTCAGATAAATAAAATAAATTTTAAAAGAAACCCAATTCCTATAGCTCCAAGTAGAAATTATTACCATAGACCGACACATGTTGATATGAGATTTGAGGAAAATTTCTATTTTGACACTGCCAGGTTTGATGCAGGATCCATTGTAGAATGAAACATCGACTGCCGTACAGAATACCAAATTATTGATGTTGTTAGACAAATGCTAATGTACGCTACTGTTTAGGGCTGCCCATCGGTCGGTTCGGATCGGTATTGGGGCTTACTAAACCAAAACAAAAAAGTTCGGTATTTTTCGATTTCGGTATTTTTTGGTTTCGGTATTTTTTGGTTCGGTAATTTTTGGTAAATTTCAGTTTTCGGTTCGATTTCGGTAATTTTGGTATCGGATATTTTTGGTTCATTTTCGATTTACTTCAGTATATCCTCGGTTCATTTTCGGTTTATTTCGATATATCTTCAGTTCATTTTTAGTTTAATTATAATAATACTAATTATTATATACTAATATAAATTAAAATTTAATCAAATATAATACATAAAATATAATGTTTGATGAATATATATTTGCACGAGAAATATTAGTAGTTTATTATATTACTAGTATTTTACCCTAGTAATAATATATACTAGTATAATTAGTTTAATAATATGTATTAGTACATATCCTATTAATTTAATATGTATATATACCGATAAATATGAGTGTATATATATATATGCATTACTTATCTAAAGATGAGATTTTTATTTTTCTAATAATAATAACATTTACTTTATTAGAAAATGATTCTATATCTTAACTCACACTTTTAATAATATTAATATGATAACATTATACAATTATATATTTTTATAGTTGTTTATGATATTAGTAGTTTAATATTTATTATACCACTAACATAATAGTATTATATAAGCATATATAACTAAATTTCGGTAATTGTTTCAGTTTTTTCGGTAATAATCGATTCGGTTTCTTTCGGTAATAATTTTCGGTAATCGGTCGGTTTACCAACTTTTTTCGGTTTTTACCAAAATCAAACCAACTTTTTTCGGATATTTTCGGTTTCGGATTTTCGATTTTCGAATTGTGAAAATCGGTATACCAAACCAAAAAAATTCGATCGGTAATCGGTCGGTTCGGTAAAAACCAAACCAAATGGCAGCCCTACTACTGTTGGTAAAGCTGCAGGTAATTCAGAAAGTCAAGTGGCTTCTGCCATTGTGACTGGCTTTTCAGGACAACTAAAAGGATGGTGGGATTTCATGCCAGAATCTAAAAGAAATGAAATTTTGTTTGCTACTCAAAAGGTAGAAAAAGATGAATTTGGTGTAAAGTCATAAACCACATTAGAGGATGGGGTAAATACTTTGGCTTACACAATTACTCTCCATTTTTTAGGATATGTTAATGTCCAACATGAAAGGTCTAGGGAAGTTCTCATGAACCTTAAATGTCAACCTTGTCCCAATTTAGATGGTATAAGGATGTGTTTCTAGCAAAGGTTTACACTAGACCAGATTGTCACCAAGAGTTCTGGAGAGAAAAATTCATTTCAGGATTACCACCTTTGTTTGCTGAAAATGTTAGAAATAGGCTAAAAGCCAGAAACGGAGGCATAATCCCTTATGCTTCTTTAACTTTTGGGCATCTTGTCTCAGAAATTTGTGCTGAAGGTTTAGCCTTATGCACAGATATGAAATTAAAAAGGCTTTTAGAAAAAAAAAGATCTTCCAAGGGAAAAAAATGGGTGATTTTTGTGAACAATTTGGATTTTCCAAGCCTTCTGACTTGTTTAAAACAAAGAAAAGAAAATTTCACAAAAATAAAAGATTTTCAAGAAAAAGGCAAGAATGGGTTAAAGAACTTAGAGAAGAAAGAAATTTTAAAAGAAAAAGGTTTCCCAAGAAAAGAAGTTTTTCGAAGAAACCTCATGTCTGTTTTAAATGTGGAAAAACAGGACACTACAAGAATGAGTGTCGTTTGAAAGAAAAAATTAATTCTTTAGAAATTAATGAAGAAATAAAAGAAAAAATTTATAACATTCTTCTAAATTCAGAAGAATCTTCAAGTGAAGATGTCGCAGGATTAGAAGACAATACAGATCAAGGTTATTAAAGCTTTAGTGACCAAGATTCAGACATCTCCTGCATTCGTAAAAAGGTAAAAAACCTTGAGATAAATGTTTTAACTTCCCAGGATAGTTTTCTTTTAGATCTCATAGACAAAATAGAGGATCCTACCCAAAAGAGGTTAACCCTAGAACAATATTTAGAAACTGTTAGCAAAGGTCAGTCTAGTAAGAGAAAAGAAAGCACTTTTCCCTCACCAATTGAGGCTTACAGTTTCCAAAATATAATTGAAAGAATAGGAGCCTCACAAAACCTTAAATCTCAAGAACCAACAATTCCAGATCTAAAGAAATAAATAAATGAAATAAAAGGAGAAGTCAAAGCTCTAAAAGAAAGGGTCAACCTTCTAGAGTTAACTCAGCTTTCAGAGAGGTTTGAAGAGCAGGGATTCGAGGAAGAATTCGCTACCGAGTTAGGAAAAGGAAAAGGAATAGTCATAGAAGAGTCAACTAGTCTTAATCAGATCAACCAGATTGACCAAGTAATTACTCAAAGATGGTTCATAGAAGTGACCATTAAAGTTGGCATAAATTTTGAGTTCACAACAATGGCTCTAATGGATTCAGGAGTAGATTTGAACTGCTTAAGAGAAGGGTTGGTCCCGGTAAAACATTTCTCAAAAACAACTCAGACTTTGAATGCTGCCAACGGAAAAAGAATGAAAATAAATTATAAATTGTCTGAAGCAGCAGTCTGTAACCAAGGAGTTTGTTTTGAGACACCCTTCTTAATGGTAAGAGACCTTTCGCAGAATTGTATTTTGGGAACTCCCTTCCTAAATATGTTATATCCTATGCAGGTCTCTAAACAGGGAATTAAAACTTCAATCTGTGGAACTAATGTTGTTTTCTCTTTCGTTCAAGAACCACAGGTCAAGTTCATTAATAGTATCAAGGACGAGATAGAGAAAAAAGAAAGGTTCCTGTTCTCTTTAAAAGAAGAAGTCCAATACCGAAGAACATAAGAGGTCTTAAAGACTTCACAGGCCCAGGCCCAAATTAAAAGCATAGAAGAAATGCTCAAAAGGGAAATCTGTTCAGATTTACCTAATACTTTTTGGAACAGGAAGAGACATGAAGTCTCATTACCTTATGAACCTGGCTTTAATGAAGCCCAAATTCCAACAAAGGCAAGGCCCATACAGATGAATAGTGCCATATGGACCTTTGCCAAAAAGAGATTAATGATCTCTTAAAAAAAGGCTTAATCAGAAAAAGCTCTTCACCCTGGAGTTACCCGGCCTTTTATGTGGAAAAGGCTGCTGAAATCGAACGAGAAGTCCCCAGGTTAGTCATAAATTACAAACCCCTTAATAACGCTCTCAGATGGATTAGGTATCCTTTACCTAATAAAAGAGATTTGTTAAGTAGACTCTGTGGTGTCACTATTTTCTCAAAATTTGATATGAAATCAGGCTACTGGCAAATCCAGATGAAAGAGGAAGAAAGGTATAAAACTGCCTTTACTGTTCCATTTGGACATTACGAATGGAACGTAATGCCTTTTGGGTTAAAGAATGCACCATCAGAATTCCAAAACATCATGAATGAGATATTTAACCCATACTCTCATTTTACTATTGTTTATATTGATGATGTTCTGGTTTACTCTAAATCTTTGGACAACACCTTAAACATATCAAGGTGTTTCACAAAATTGTGCTAAATGCAGGATTAGTTGTTTCCGCCAAAAAGATGGAAATATTTCAGACCAAGGTAAGATTCCTTGGACATAATATTCATTTTTGGACAATTATCCTAATTGATAGGGCTATAGAATTCGCAGATAAGTTCCCTGACGAAATCAAGGACAAAACATAGCTGCAAATGTTTCTGGGAAGCCTAAATTACATTGCAGATTTTTATCAGGATCTTGCTAAAGAAAGCAAAATTTTATACCAGAGGTTAAGATAAAATCCTACTGCTTGGACACAAGAACACACTGAGGCAGTGAAAAGGCTTAAAGGCAAGGCAAAAGAATTGCCATGTCTCTCTATCCCTATTCCTGAAGCTTTTAAAATAATAGAAACGGATGCTTCAGAACAAGGGTATGGTGGAATCCTAAAACAAAGGATTCAAGGTAAGGAACAACTGGTCAGGTTCACTTCTAGAAGCTGGAAACCTGCACAGCAAAATTATTCTACAATTAAAAAAGAAATTCTTGCAATCGTTTTGTGCGTCACTAAATTTGAAAGTGATGTTTTAAATCAACCATTTTTAATTAGGGTCGATTGTAAGGCGGCTAAAGACGTTTTAACTAAAGATGTTAAAAATATAGCTTCAAAACAGATTTTTTCAAGGTGGCAAGCTATTTTATCTGCTTTTGATTTTCAAATTGAATATATTAAAGGAGAAAACAATTCTCTTCCTGATTTTCTAACCAGAAAATTTTTACAGGGAAGGAATTTGCAGGTACAACAGACTGAGCCAAAGCCTGAATCAGAAACTGGAAAGGGACCTAAAAGGACCCATACAAAGAAAAGATAAGCAAAAAATGGATCAAGAGGAACCTAAAAGGTCTCCTTATATCCCTTCAATGGAAGTCCCTCTGGGAACTATTGAGGATATCTATGCAGAAATGAACCTAGCTGAAGTAGCAAGGTTAAATCTAATTGGTCATTTACACCCTAAATTTGAGGGTCAAAATCAATTTTTCTTTGAAGCAATCCTAATAGAAACAGGATCGGTTAAAATAACCCACAACTACAGAAATGACTCTGAAAGAGTTATAGGGTTCTCTCAACTATACATCTTAAAGGTGTTAACTTTGAATGATTGGGGTTCTAACCCAATGTCTAAAAGACGTTTTAGAAATCCAAAAATTTATCCAAATTATTTCAGTTATTTTGATTAGCAGCACGCCTGGGAAAATGCTTTGTGTTTACAAAATGATATTTTCTCACACTCCTGGTTTTTCAACTTTCCGGTCCGAGATAAAAAGCCCCTTCCAAACTGGTTTAAAACATGGTTTCTTATTTGGGGTCTTTCCATTGATCTTTTGCCCTTGGATCTTAAAGATTCTTTTTTCAAATTTAGAAAATCAAATTTTGATTTGGAAGGATATTGGGAAGCCCTATTATGGTTTTTCTACCTATATGATATATATGATTTGGATTTTAAAATGGGTTTATGAAATCTCCCCACCTGAGGAAGATGATTTCATCTATCTCCCCCACCTTAAAAGACAAATATTCATAAAATGGTGGGATAAATACCAAATCCAGCATCTGCTGTTTCCCAGATTTAAAATTAAGTCTGTGAGTGAAGTTCTTGCCGGGGTAAAATAAGCCTCTTCTTCTCAGTCTAAAAAGGAGCCCAAAGAATCTGCTCCTGTCCTTAAAGGACTTCTCACTCAGATTAAAGCAGCTAACACAACTGATCCCTCTCTCTCCCAAGCTGACATCAAGAGACAGCTCATGGAAGCACTTGATGAAGTAGACAAAATGTCTACATCAGATCATGACGAAGATGACACTCACCTCAATAATGAAAACGACTGTGAGGGAATATGCTCCCCTCTTTATCATTAAAGGTGTCGGCCACGTTACCTTTTTCAAAAGAAAGTCACTGTTTATCTTAGTGCGGGTCACTATTCATTTCACCACGTCACTTCTGGTTCCTCACTTCGGTTCAGTGCGCCTAAAAGGATATGAAGGAATCTGTTTTTCCCTCTATATAAGGAAGGCCTCTCCTCACTTCTAAGGCATCAAAAAAAAAATCTACCTAGCTCAAGTTTTATTTTAGAGTGTTTACTTTGAGTGTGCAAGTGTGTTTTAGTCTATCTTTCCAAGTAACTGAAGATATCATTTGGAGGTTTCCTGTTCCAAATGAATCAGTAAGTTACTATGCTTTGTTCTTTTTTCTGTACTTTGGCTTGTTATCTTTGTATCTTTGAATTTCTTTTGCTTTGCGTTTGTATTTCATACTTGTATTCCCTTCCAGATTATAAATATAAAAGGGATTAATTTCTGGGTGCGAAATGGTATCAGAGCCACAAACTTGTTATTAATCATAGTCCCTGTGACATCGGAGTGGTCCGAACCCACCGATTACAAACATTGATCAACAACAGTTAGCTCTTATTTTAGTCTGTTTAAATTTTGAAAATATTTTGAGGGGGGTGGAAGTCCATTGTAGCCGAGGATAGGCGTTGAGGACGCTTGACACCGTTGAGAACTGAAAAGTATTTTTAAAATTTTACAAACTGTTTTAATGACTAATTTGTTTAGATCACTGTCTCGTAGATCTGATGGGTCAAGACCAAATGAAGTTATAAGGATTAAGAATAGCGAAGAAGTGGTAATTAAAGACTTTGAAAAACAATTACAAAACTGGAAAATCCCTAAAGTCCCTATTTATGATGTTTATAGAAAAGGATCGTTTTCCTTTAAAAGTGATTATGTTATTAAAACCTGTGAAAGAACAGTTGATATCTCAGAATCCCATGAAAATTTCCAACTGTTTTCACAAGAAATGTTAAAGGAACATCAAAAAAGAAAATTTAAATATTTGCATATTGGTTTAGTACAGGTTGCAGTAAAACCCTTAACAAGAACAGGGTTAAAAACGTCAGTACTAATATGTGTTCGAGATTGCAGGCATAATCGTTTTGCGGATTCACTATTGGGAGTAGTGGAATCATCACTTTGTGATGGGCCAGTATTTTTCAATTATTTTCCAAACTTTTCTATATCACTTGCAGATAAAGGAGCCTTAAAGGCTTTAACCCTAAATTTACAAGGCTTATTCATACCATTGGCCCCTGTAAGATACACTTTTTCTCACTTTGCCCCCTGAAACTTAAATTCTCTCAGTTTGCCACCTGAACTTCAAACAGTTTTTGCAAAAAACCCTATGCCGTCAACTCTGTCAATTTTTCCGATAAAAAAGCTTACGTGGCACCTATATGGCATGAGTGGAACCCTTTTCTAGTTATGTAACATTCATGCAGACACTAAAAATTATAAAAAATTGACACTAAGCTCGAAATTTGCAACGTCCCCTACTCATATAATCATATTTTTTTATAATTTTTAGTGTCTGCATGGATGTTACGTAACTAAAAAAGGGTTTCACCCATGCCATATAGGTGCCACGTCAGCTTTTTTAACGGAAAAATTGACAGAGTTGACGGTATAGTGTTTTTTGCAACAACTGTTTGAAGTTCATGTGGCAAACTGAGAGGATTTAAGTTTCAGGGAGCAAAGTGAAAAAAAGTGTATCTTACAGGGAGCAATGGTATGAATAAGCCAATTTACAAACACAAGGGTTTGATATGATCTCAGGGTCACAAAACATGGCTGTCGTTTATAGAATTTATTATAAAGCCATGAACACTCTTTGTCCAGAAGCACATGACTTGGAAGTCAAAGGTAAGACTACATTATTCCAGGCCAATTTAGGTAAGGCTAATGTAGTTGTTCCTAAAACTATTATGTGGAATGACATAACTCTTCCTGAAAGATGGACCTTACAGAACCAGGTCCCTGCTAAGCCTTTAGAGAATCAAGAGGTGGATCAGATCATTGAACACCAAGATGGAGATGTAGAAATCAGATTTTCTACAAGCAGGACAGCAAGGATTGGGAGAGAAAGCACAAGTTCTAGGGGAGAAAGTTCTAGATTGCCTAGTGCAAGGAACTCATTCATGGCGGAATCAGAACATGATAAAATAATCATGAGAGGATTGATGCAGACTGACAATGGAATTAGTCAGCCTTAGTATAGGGTGGAAACACCTGGCACTGAAGCCAGTAGGCCAAGCCAAGTAAGAAGACCTCAATCACCTACTTTTTCAGATTTAGAAGGTGATCTTTTTATAAATGTTTTAGAAATAGAAAGCCTTTTTGAAATAAATCAAGAACTCCTAAAAAAGGAATATATGCTTGATAAAAACAGGAAGAAAAGAGATTGGTTTGAACATGCTTTCAATCCAAAACAAAAGGAAATTATTTATAAAGCTTTTAATGCAAACATGACTCAACATAAAAGGCACATCCTTTTCTTTGTTTGGTTTGAAGGCTTTGCTAGAAGGCAAAGTATTGAAGAGTATAATCTGGTGATTAATACTCTAGAAAATCCTTTTAAGAATTACCTAACTAAAAAGGGAAAAACAGTTAGGTCAATCCATCCACCAGCAGAAACCTTAGAAATGAATGAGGCGTTGGCTGCTCCTTTCAAAACTGATACTTTATCCAGAATTGAGAAGGTAACAACTGAACATATTGGGGATATTTTGTCTCAAGGGAATTATACCAATTTGTTCTTTCAATCTTTAGGAGCCCGAACTTCTAGGATTGAAAATACCTTAAAAATTTTAAAGAAGAAGATTCTAAATTAGAATCAATTAAAGAGATTAAAAAGGACTCTATACAAGAAGTAATGTTTAAACCTCCACCAGCCTTGGCAGTGGTAGATTGTGATGTCATTTTAGGTGGTTCTTGGTTGGCTACTCTAGGTGAAATACTCTGGAACTTTGATACATTAACTATACGTTTACTTCACCATGGCAACCAGTGCCAATTATTTAGAGTTAATAATGCTACAACTGAAGTGGTTCAAGTGCATTCGATGAGTCGTTCGTTAAAGTGTGAGAAAATGGGTTTTATGGCCCAATTAATGTTAGTTAGTGATGTTTCCACATCAGTTGTGGGCAATGCAGATCCTCTCATTTTGTCTCTGTTACAACAAAATCAGGATGTTTTTAAAGTTCCTTCTTCACTACCCCCACAACGGTTGCAGGATCATCGCATTCCATTAGTTTCCAATACCCTTCCAATTAATGTTCGCCCCTTCAGGTATCCTTATTTTCAGAAAACCGAGATTGAGAAGATTGTGCAAGAGATGCTTGATAGTGGGGCAATCCAACCAAGTTCTAGCCCGTATTCCTCTCCAGTTTTGTTAGTCCGAAAAAAAGATGGAAGTTAGCGAATGTGTGAGGATTATCGTGCTTTGAATGTTGTCACTATCAAGGATCGATTTCCTATCCCGGTCATTGATAAGCTTATTGATGAGCTTTATGGCGCTGCAGTGTTTTCCAAATTGGATTTGCGATCGGGATATCACCAAATACGAATGCACGAGCCGAACATTGAGAAAACAGCCTTTCACAGTCATGACGGCCATTATGAATTTTTAGTTATGCCATTTGGCTTAACTAATGCTCCGTCAACAGTTCAGTCACTTATGAATGACATTTTTAGGCCCCTCTTGCGCCGCTTTGTTTTGGTGTTTTTCGATGACATTTTGGTCTACAGCTGCTCTATGTTTGATCATTTGCACCACCTCTCTGAGGTTTTCTCTCTTTTGCACCATCATAGCTTGAAGGTCAAGCGCATCAAGTACATATTTGGTTCTGATTCTGTTGAGTATTTAGGTCATATCATATCTGCCCTTGGAGTGGCAGTGGATCCTTCTAAGATCGAAAGTATTTGTAACTGGCCCAAACCCACCACTCTCAAAGGACTTCGTGGTTTTTTGGGCTTATCAAGCTACTACCGCAAATTTGTGAAAAATTATGGTTTGCTTTCCAGGCCTTTGACTAATATGTTGAAGCGGGGCCAATAATGTTGGTCATTAGACTCTGAACAATCTTTTGACAAGCTCAAACATGCTCTCACCCATACCCTTGTCTTGGCTCTTCCTGATTTCTCCAAGCCTTTTGTAGTAGAGTGTGACGCTTCAGGCAGTGGAATTGGGGCTGTTCTTACGCAGAATGGGCATCCCATTGCTTACTTAAGCAAGACATTGTCTGGTAAAAATTTATCTCTCTCGGTATATGATAGGGAAATGATGGCGGTAGTGTTTGTAGTGTAGAAATGGAGATCCTATTTGTTGGGTCAGAAATTCAAAATCATTACAGACCACAAGGCTATCAGTTATTTTTTAAATCAAAGAATTTCCACCCCTCATCAGCAGAAATGGTTACTTAAACTCTTGGGGTACAATTACACAGTGGAGTATCGAGCTGGTCCTCAAAATAAAGTACCAGATGCCCTATCGTGCCAATATGAGCTTCTTTCTTTAATGGGTCTCTTCACCCCTATTTTCGATGGCATTCAAGAAATTCAACGTCTATGCTCATAGGATGTTGAATGTAGCAAGGTGATGGCTGATTTGCATATGGGTTTACCAACAAAACGAGGATTTACTCTGCAAAATGATCTATTGTATTACAAAGGTCGAATATTCGTTCCCCCTTCAGAATGGCGGCAAAAATTATTAGCAGAGTTTCATTCTTCTCCAACTGCAGGGCATTCAGGTTTCTTGCAAACTTATAAGCGTCTCACCCGCAACTTCTTGTGGCCTGCTATTAAGAAAGCAATAAAGACCTTCGTGGCTAAATGCTCTACTTGCCAACAGCAGAACTATGAGGCCATTAATCCTCCTGGGTAATTGAATCCATTACCAATACCTGAGGGCGCATGGATGGATATTTCCTTAGACTTTATAGTCGAGCTCCCTCTCTCAGCTGCAAAAACTGTAATCTTGGTTGTTGTGGATAGGGTCACCCAAATATGCGCATTTCATTCCTTTGCACCACCCGTTTACTGCAACTCAAGTAGCCGATTTTTTTGTCAAGGAAATTTTTCGTCACCATGGCATGCCTCGGTCAATAGTAAGCGATTGGGATCCGGTTTTTCTTAGTTCCTTCTGGAACTCTTTCTTCAAGCTACAAGGCACCAAACTTTATAAAAGCTCTGCTTATCATCTGCAGACTGATGGCCAAACATAGGTTCTTCATCGGACTCTTGAACATTATTTAAGGTGCTTTGCAGGTGAGAAACCATCTGGTTGGGTTAAGTTTCTTCCATGGGCAGAATGGTGGTACCACACCACCTTCCAATCAGCAATCAAAATGACGCCTTTCCGGGCCTTGTACGGGTACGCCCCTCCGACTATCAGTGCTTATCTACTTGGTACCACTAATGTTGCATTGGTTGATTCTACGCTTCGCAATCGAGATCAGGTTTTAGATCTTCTCAAGACTAATTTACAGGTTGCTCAAACTCGCATGAAAGCCTATACTGATAAGAGGCGTACTGAGAGAACCTTTGAACTTGGGGATTGGGTGTACTTGCGCTTGCAACCATATCAGCAGCAAACTGTCAGTTTGCGTCATTGCCATAAGTTGTCACCACGCTATTATGGTCCATACCAGGTCCTTGAGAAGATTGGTACAGTTGCTTACAAGCTTGCGTTGCCACCCCAATCCAAAGTGCATCCTGTTTTTCATGTTTCTTTGCTTTAAAAGAAAGTGGGTTCAACTCCTGCCGTTTCTACCATTTTACCTCAACTCTCAAACATAAGCACGACTCAGTGGGTTCCAGAGAAAATTCTGCAGCGAGGCCTTGTTAAGCATCAAAACTTACCTGTTCTTCGTCTACTTATCAAATGGACAGGCCTCCCAGATGATAATGCAACATGGGAAGATGCAGATGACATTCGTGTCCGCTTTCCCCAGTTCTCTTTGGCCTGAGGACATGCCATGTTTCAGGCGGGGGGTAATTGATAGATACCCGGTTCTTCACATCTATTGAGTGTCTATTTGGGCTTTAGGATGGGTCATGGTTATATTAGTATTAGGCTTATGGAAGGGTAATTCAATAAGATGGCTTCAGAGTATGTGAATTCTAGAATGGTCTTCCTTGCCAGCTGTCTTGCTCACGTTATTCGTATTGTTAAGCCTTAGTAGTTGCTTTTTCCTTTTGGGCAAGTTTCTTTTCTTTATATGTATTGCAGTATCACAATTGTAAGGCAGACTTAATGAAATGATATTTTCTTTTGTGGCGATGACCAGTTAAATCATCTTTTTCGTCTTTTTTTCTTGCTATTTTTCTTATCTGCTCAACTCAGGATGCCATCATCCGGCCACTTTCCCGACGCCGTGGGACCACGAGCAAGGCCTCCTTAGGCCGGCCGTCCCCCCCCCTGGAGCTTCCCTCCGCCGACCGGTGCCCCTGCGCGTAGAAACGACTCAAAAAAGCCGAGTCAGCCGCCGGTTTCCCTTGCCGATTCCCTCCGAGCTCCGATGCAGAAATTGGTTAGTAGGTTTTCTTCTTCTCTTCATGGGCTTCCAAACCCATATGATGTTACTTGTCAATTTTGAATATTTGTGATTTTGGAAAATTGGGGTTTAAGACTCATTTCGGGTTCCCTTTAAATTTCAGTTTCTGGAGGTGTTCTTGGACGTGTTTGGACATTTTTCACCCCTAAGAACCTTTAATTGATTATTAGATTTAGAAATTTAAAGAAATTTGAAGAATTTGTGACTTTTGGTCTAGACACGGTCACTTTGAGCGGCGACGGCGGTGGTTCCGACCATCTAGCCGTCAAATTCTTTAAATAATATGAAATTGAAATTTATTTTTAGTTGGTTATGGAGTTTGGATGAGTTGAAGTTGCTGGAAAGTGATAAAACCCCAAATTAGACAGTAATTGGACACCTTGTTAGTACCAAAGGAACTCCCGAACGAACCTGGGCCAAAGTATATCGTATATAAGGTTTGTTGGGATAAAATTGACGAATTTAAAATGAGTAGGGTGGTGTTTGATTTTGAGTTGGGATGAATTTAAGTGTATGAGATTTAAGAGAAATTATAAATAAACCGTTAGAAAATTACAGAATTGTGTAGAACGTCTAGGCATCACACACATGCACTTTGAAACGTCCTTGAGTAGAGTCTAATTCCTTATTTCATTGTTTTTATGGTTCTATTTTATAGGCGACATTGCCGTGGCACGTAACAATCCGACGGAGAATCGGAGCTAAACTTCCCAAATTAGTGAGTGGACTTTTGTTTTAGAAATATTTTTTTTTTTACTTTATGGTGGGATTATTTGTTTATCTTGAGTTTTAATTGAGAAATGTTGAATTGTGAGTATGGATTAATTCTTTCTTGATTTATTTGAGTATGAATTAAGTTAAAATATTTTGAGACTGTACTTGCTATAAATGATTTATGATTTTCAGAGTATATATGTTTTCATTAGTTAATTAATGTTCTTTAAGTTTTATTAAATGATTTTTCATATAAGATTGATGAATTAATTTGATTGTAAGAGCCGTGAGAGATAAATGATTTCCAAGTGATTTTATACAAGAATTTTATTGAGAATAAATCGATTTCAAAGTTTTGAGTAAGCCTTGAGTTGATAGTAAAAGGTGTGATAATCTCATAGTTGATTTCTTATATTCAAGAAATTATTTTGCGTGGTGCTGATATTTTATGAACGGTTTTATGTATATTAAATTTATTCGAAATAATGATACTTTAGAGTTTGAGTTATTAAAGAGAGTGTTGAGGGGAAAGAAAATGGATTTTCATTTCAAAGGTCAAACGTTAGGACACAATTGAGAAAAAATAAGAAAATTCCCAAAAAAAAAAAGGGCTGAATGAAGAAGACGATGAATAGTGTCACAGGTACCCACTTGCACCACCGGTGTGTGCGGCGTCTCCTATTGCCGAGAAAAGTCACTCCCCTTTGATTTTTCAATTCTGAGTCCATTGGTGGCCTCCATTTTGCGATTCGAGACCCCGAACTTAGGGTTTTTACTACACACACTATGATTAGAGAGTGAGTGACTTGTATTCAGTAATTAATTGTGTTTTTTTTGTACAGGATTAGGCTCGGAGAACGACTCGGAGACACGAGGCTATTTCTAGCAGTGGAGTAAGCTCGTATTCAAGGTAGGGGATCTGAGGAACCTTAAACTGCAAATTTGATTTTATTGAATCTTTGTTGAAAAATACGATATGTACGCTAATACGTGATTTATATGAATTCTTTGAATTAATTGAGCATGGTATGAATTAGTTAATTATTAGAGCAAATTACACAAAAATACCTCAATTATACACCTCATTTCAACTGAGTACCAAAAAAAAAAAAGTTGCACAGAGGTACCTCAATTACCATTTTTGGACACTTAGGTACCTCCGTCAACTTTTCTGTTTATCAAGCCATTAACCGCCGACGTGGCTTTAAAAAATAGCCATGTGGACAAAAAAATAATAAATAATTATAAAAAACCAATAATTCAATTAAAAAAATCATCACAAAATCAACACAAACTCATAAAAAAAATCAACACAAATCTTCATAACAATTTTTTTGTTTTCTGGGTTCTAATGTTTTTTTTTTTTTTTAATGATTTTGTGTTGATTTTTTTTTTATGATTTTATGTTGTGTTGATTTTTTTATTTTTTAATTGAAATATTGGTTTTTTTTTTATATTAATTTTTGTCCACTTGGCTATTTAATAAAGTCACGTCAGTGTGCCACGCCGGCGGTTAATGGCCTGGCAGACGGAAACGTTGAAGGAGGTCAAGTACCTAAGTGTCAAAAATAGTAGCAGAAGTACCTCTGTGCAACTTTTTTTTGTTAGGATACTTAGTTGAAATGAGGTGTATAGTTGATAAACTTTTGTGTAATTTGCTATAATTATTATATATAATTGTAAGACCCCGTATTTTTTAAGGATTTATTTTAAATATTTTGAGCATTTATTTTAAGAATTTTGAGAATTTATTTAGAAAATAAAAAGGGTTTTGATTTAATTTTTAAATTTTGTTTTAAATTGGGCTTGACCCAAAGTTAACTTTTAAATTTGGCGGGCTTTCGTCTTTAACTTTAGACCCGTTAGATAGGTCTCGAGTCCACGAGTTCGTAGACACGTAGTACGCGTCGATCGGAGTTATGGTTTGAAAGTTACGAGCATTTGAAGTAAAAGGCAAACTTGTAATTTTTACAAAAGTGGTTTTTAAAACCCAAAAAATCAGACTTTTATTTATTTATTTTCTCTCTCTCTCTCTCTCTCTCTCTCTCTCTCTCTCTCTCTCTCTCTCTCTCTCTCTCTTTCTCTCTCCCCATCCCCGCGTCTCTATCTCTTTCGTGCCTTCACCTTCTTCGATCTGCCATCGGCGCGTTCGGCGGCAGATGGGCTGGGTTTCTGGCCCACCAGTCTCGCCGTCCCTCCCTCTTGCCCCGCCTGGTCTCCGTTCAACCTAGAAAAGCCCTGAAACCCGAACCCAGTTCAAGGCCGATCGGGCCTTCAGCGACGACTCATCTTTTCCGGCGAATTTGAGAGCGACGACTACTTGGATTTTCTTCCCCAGGCCCCGGCGAGTTCAGCCATAGCCTTCCCTAGCTCCGATGACCCCCCACGGTGACGGATCGAAGATTTTGGGCCGAGGCTGCTCCGGTGGATTTCAGCGATTTCGGCGAGAATTGGCCGTCAACCCAGGTGGACCACCACGGACCACAGCGGGTCCCGCTGCGTTTGGCCGTGCCGATGATTGGAATTGTTAGCTTTTGGCCTCTGGCCAGTCACCTGAAGCTCGTGGGTACACGAGCTCCGGAAATCTTATTCCCGATGCCGTTATACTACCAGATTTGATATCCGAGCAATGACGCCATGAAGGACACTTCGGTCATTTCATGTAGTTGCACTGTGAGTGAAAATCTTCTGGTTATATTGTTGAGTACCGTAGATAAATTATCTGTTTTGCGTGATTTGTTGCTTTATGTTAGAGAATGCTAAGTGTAGGATTTGAATCATAAGAATGAATTGACGAGGATGTGAGGCTAAGGAATTAATTGAAAATTATAGAGTTGCCTTGAGAATGATTGCTGAATTAGAGATGAAATGCTTATTATCGAGGATTAATGATTGTTGATTAGGTAGTTGTTATACAAAACGATCAATTTAATTATTGAGGAAGTGTTAGTATGATGTGAATGACAAACAAGTGAGGGGTCATGAATAGGAATCAACTTCGGAAAGAATTCGGTTTAGTTCGGAGTAAACAGTGGGTGAACCTTGATTTTAATAATTTGTGTTTTGCTATGTGCATTCTTGTGGAAATGACGTGTTTTAAATTCAATTCGTTTATGAGAGGATTTATTATATCTAGTATGATTATTTATTTTGGGATGTGGAATGTTGGGAATTGAAAATGCAAGTACTGATCGGACGAGCCTGCCTGTGTAAAATGCACGGGATTGTGGCCAGAATGTGAGCCTGCTTATGCGGAGTGACCCCTCCGTACGAGATTGTGGCCAGGATTTGAGCCTGCCTGTGCGCGGGATTGTGGCCAGGACATTGTTTACAGTACAGGTACGAGTATGGTGTAGTTTCATTATTCTTCCAAGGAATTCTATTACAAAAATTTAAACGAGAAGTTTTTTTTATGCTTTATTTGATTTTTGGACTTCTAGTCTTGCATGATACTTCTATTTAGAAAGTTTTGAATGAATAACTGCATATCGGTTTTATTTATGTATCTTATGTTAAATGGTTTTATGACGTTTTAAAAAAGATTTCAAAAATAGTTTTAAAACTAGAGGATTTCAAAGAGCGACGTGAGGTCTTATAGTTTAAATTTAACATTTAAAGATTTGTGAAAAGATAAATGACATTTATTTTCTGTACTTATAAATTGTCCACTCACTGAGTTTATCTCATAAATTTTTCTTGTTTGTCTTAAATTGTTTCCCCCCAGTCCGTATCTTTACGTCGAGGCATAACGTCTATTTTCTTTATTTGGATCTTGTAGGCGTTTATTTCACGTTGAAAGTTTATTTTTACTTTAAATGTAAAATTTGTTGTAGTAGAAGTAGTGGTTTTGAAAACCGTACTAGATCCTTATGTTATCGTGGTGTTGTTTGGGTCTGAAACCTTTTTTGGTTGTGGTAGAAGCAGCTAATGTTTTTAGAAGTATTTTTACAGATTTTATAAATTTTTGGTTAGTCCATTTTTAAGAAAGGTTCTACCGAATTTTCGGTAGAATTTTCCTTAATTTTTGATCTCACAGGACTACTCAGGGTTTTGAGGTGATATCTGGGGATGCTCCTATCAATTTTCTGTAACACCCCGAACCTCGGGCTCATAAACACACTGAAATTTTGTCATTTAAACCCATTTTCAAAGAATGAGTCATGCACTTAACATAATAAATAAATACATATAATAACATAATAAATAAATACATATAATAAATCAGAGTGCGAGCGCAAAAATATTTATGTAAAATCACTGTATAAAATCGGTTAAATCAAATTAAAATGGGTTCCACTGCATCATTTTCTCCCCACTTCTCCTCAGTCTGCTTAACCTGCAAAACATCAACCACATTGCACCATATCCATGGTACACTTGATCATTCAAACAAACAACCCGGTAAACTCACTAAAGCTCGTATGAGTGAAATGACGTAAACATTCTCCTCAATAATTCTTCAATTTCCATACTTAATAATAATCCACAATAATAACCAATATTTACTCAATCACATAATATTTCATTCACAGATAATTCAAGCATCAAGATAATCATAATTTCCTCATTTTCACATCAAATTCCACTAATAATAATAATAAATCATTCTGGCAAATCAATTGTCTAATCGTTAACTAGTAACTTCAACCTCAAATCATTCACGTCTTAATTGATAACCTCAAGCATAATCACCATCAATTCCACCTTCATGTTCAAGGCTAAACTTTACCAAATCCTAGCAAACAAAGCAATACAAGCACACAATACAAACAATCATTTATCTAATTTCACTCACAATGCAACCAAGTGAAAAGATCGAAATTCCCGTGGACATCAACACACTTGGATTCCAAATCCGACAACATAACGGCATCGGAAATAGAATTCCCGAGCTCGAGTACCTGTTAAGACCAGATAATCGATTAAAATACAAACGAAATTCACAAATGGCCATTCAACTACCGAAACGGGCGGTAACCACCACACACGGTGGCTGCCCAGCCCCCAAACAACACAGAAAATGTCACAAAACTCACCACCAGACTAGGAAAAGCTTTTGGATGTTCCGAAGAGTCAAATCAACGAAGAAAACCAACCAAATCGCCACCATACAAGGCAGAGCTACAGTGGCCGTGGATGCAAACTAGGAAAATCAACAACAACTCACGATTGGCCCAAGCTAATCCAACCAAAAGCAAAAGCAGAGAGAGGATCGAGTTTCATACCTCACTCGCAGCCAAAGGCTGCCGAAAATCGTCGGAGCAGCCGCCTGCCTTGGAGCTTCGATTCGCCGCCGTGGAAGGTCGCCGGAGCCAGGGAAGGCTAAGGGTGGACTCGCCTTGACGAGAGGAAGACAACCTAGGTGGTTCGGAGTTGAGTCGTGGCTGAAAAAGTGAGATCGATTCTTTCTCGGGTCGATTCTCCGCCGCCACTGGGTTTTTGTGTTGGACGCTGCCACAGAGAGGAAGAGGAGAGAAAGACGATTCCAACGCCGCTAGTCTCGCCGACATCCGCCGTCGGATGGTCAAGAAATCAGAGAGAGAGAGAGAGGGAGAAAAAATGAAAAAATAAAAGCTGGTTTTTGTTTTTAAAATCCCTTAAATGCAATTTTACAAAATTAAACCAAAATTTGAACGTCCGTAAAACCCAAACTGTAACTCCGATTTACGCGTGCTTCGTGTCTACGAACTTGTGGACTTGAGACTTATTCGACGTGCCCAAAGTCAAAAACGAAAGCCCACTAATTTTAAAAGTCAACTTTGGGTCAAGTATAATTTAAAATAAAATTTAAAAATTAAACCAAAATCTTTTTAATTTTCAAATAAATTCCCAAAATCCTTAAAGTAAATTATCAAAATATTTAAAATAAATCTTTAACAAATACGGGATCTCACAGGTGTTGGACCACTTTGCATGCCACCATGCATTTGGTGGTGGGTATGAATTAAAGGTTGAGTGGGTGTGTATTGTGGGGGTAAGGAGGGGGAAGGGGCAGCATAGAAGATGAAGTGAAATTGGGCATGCTACTAACCAACATAGTAGACGAAAGAGGTAAGGAGTAAGAAGGAGAGGTCGAGTACGAACCGAACACAAGTACAGAAGGTGGAGAATCCTCCACCACGACGGTCTTAGAACCAACACAAGTCTAACAGAGTTCTTCCAAGAAATCTTTGCGAAAGTCATCGTGTTTGGTGGAGAGGGTCACAACGATGTTATATACCTTCTGAATCTCTACCGTTGTCTGATTCTTGTGGAGCTGTAATTCGAGCTCGATCGACATGAGGGTTGGCGAGGATGAAGCTGCCATGATGCACACAAGTCCCATACAAAGGGGCTATGATACCAATTGACGAGAACCTAATCTAAAAGATACTGAAATTAGAAAAGGAAAAGTCTATTCATCATAATCTCCTTGTACCAAACGTTTAATAAAGTTTATAAACCAAGACTTTAACAGTGAAGCAAGTTTTTAGTGACTCACAAGCCTCAAATGGACACTTGCCATGTGGTGCCACCTAGACTAATACAATATAACAAATAAAATTTAGGGAGATTTATAATTCAGTCCTGAGTCTTTCTTAGACTAAGACTGTAGTGATTTAGGGTTTTTAATTAAATTCTTGTATTTTTCTTCTTTGACGGCTTTATGTTAGGTTTTTAACTCCGAAATTTTAGACAATACCCTTCAAATCGGGAAAGCATTTTATTATGAATTAAAATAATTTTTTTATAAATTATTATAAATTAAAAAGATTTTTTTATAAATTTTAAAACACGTTCGATCTCAATTTAAAAATTATTTTTTAAAAAAGTATAAATCTAATTATCTCTAAAATTTATATTTATTCTAAATAGTTCAAAGTAACGCTAATTATATAAGCATCTCATACGTCCTTGCCTATCTCGATATCACCCATCATCCAGTCACTAACTAAAAGGTAATTCTGATTTAGGATATAGTTCTCTGTTAATTTAGGTCTTTCTTCTTTTAGTCTTGGTATTATGGCAGGGTTCAGGATTTCGGATTCTCTGTTAATTTACTGTAACTGTAATATGTCTGTAAACAAAACTCGAAGAAGAAGAAGAATGGAGGTTGACGATGTGCCCCTGGACGACAAGGCAAAACGAATGAGGGATCTTCTATCGAGCTTCTACTCCCCAGACTCTTCAATGTCCTCAAATGCTATCTCCTCTTCAAAGCACGCCACTCTCGGCGCCATCAACACCACCTCCTTCGATCGTGACCAGTACATGAATCTTCTCGTACGATCTCTTACTTCCCACTCTTATATGTACCAAATGGAAGATTTGCTTTTTGCTTAATTTTCAAACAAACTCTACTGGGTTACCAAAGATTGGTTATTGGGGGTGAGTTAGTGCTAGGGTTGAATTGTAAGGTTTCGTTGGGAAATCTTATATTTTTATGACATAGCTAACTTTGTAGAGGCGAAAATTGATATCAGTGGCTAAAATGTGAAGTATTTTCTTCAAACAGTGTTTAATGTCATAAAGTTCAGTTTTTGATGGAGAGGCCTAATGGTGAGCTGGGAATATGTACAAAGAAAAAAAAAAAAAAAGAAATGGGTTGTTTTTGGTTTTTCAAATGGAAACGGCATTTGGTTCAGAATCTGGGCAGTAGAGTTCCTATAGTGTTCTTTGTTTCCTCATATAAGTTGACTGAACACTTACATCCATTTTATGTGGTGGAATTGATGGGAGAAACAGATACCATGAGTTATGAGATTCATAATTTGAATGATCATAACAAATTCGTTGGGGGTATTGAAGATGAGGTAGAAATTTGAACTTTGAATGTCAGTTGTATGAACTGTGCAGGTACACAAATCAAACTTGGAAGGGCTTCTACAGAGACATGTTGAAATGGCTGCTGAAATAAAGAATCTTGACACTGACTTGCAAATGTTAGTCTATGAGAACTACAACAAGTTTATCAGTGCGACGGATACAATTAAATGGTAAGTCTTTTCTTTTATTTATAGATGATTGACGAAATCTGTGCTACAACCTGTATCATTTATTGTGCATCAGCTTGTAAATAATATAACCAGACGTCTCTTATAAAGTTTGGATCTTGGAAACTCATTTTGGTGAATCCCAAACTATATCTTACAATACATGTGGTTGGTTGGAATGATTATGTTTAGAAGTCTGTCCTAGTGACATTCATGACATTTGATTTCTCCTACAGGATGAAAAGTAATATTGTGGGCATGGAGGCAAATATGGAACAGCTTCTTGATAAAGTACGTCCAGTTGTTTTTTATCCAGGTCTTGCTAAAACTGTGTTTTCATTTAAAAGAAATAAATGAATGAAAAAAAAGGAGTGGAATTGAGGTTACTTTCACATTAACAATCATCACAGATAATGTCTGTGCAATCGAGGAGCGATGGGGTCAACACTTCTCTTTTCGAAAAGAGAGAACACATAGAGAAGTTGCATCGCACACGCAACCTTCTTCGTAAGGTTCAGGTTTGGAGCAATATGTGCGATTTTTTGACGCTTTGGTTTTAATTTTTGGTGTTTGGACTCATCTGAGTTTCATAAATTTTATTTTCTGTGGAAGGGCAGTTCATATATGATCTACCTGCTAGACTTGGGAAGTGTATCAAGTCAGAAGCATATGCTGATGCAGTCAAGTTTTATGCCGGAGCAATGCCGATTTTTAAGGTAATTTATATCTCCTATGAATCTATGGTCTTTTGCATGTGGGATCGATTTTTATTTTCTTATTTTGGAATTTTATTTACATTCTGTCTTGTTGCTTTTTTGGTTGGACTCTCTATTATTAGGCATATGGAGACTCATCATTTCAGGACTGTAAACGAGCATCTGAAGAAGCAGTGACCATAATTACAAAGAATTTGCAGGTTTTCTTTTTATTTATTTTTTTCCTTCCCATTTTCTACTAGGTCAGGTGAATTTTTCTTTGGCTTCATGCCTAACCAGGAACAATTAGATACTATCTTTCTTACTTGCTTTTTTCTGTGCTTCTTATGTATTAAAATTCCAATCTCAAATATGTGATAAATTGAAGTCACCACTTAATTCCTCTTCTTTTGGTGGGGCCTTTATTAAATTTCTGCAGTAGAGTTAGTGCTTCTGAGTTGGATGGTGTTTTAGTTTATGTGTTTAGATGCACACAATGTAGACCTGCATATGCAGTAATACATGGATCAGTGTAAAATGCAGTTTTTTGTGTAAGTAGTAATATACCTATTGGAAAAGTCTTAATTAATTATGCAGTCCGTTATGTATTACACCTATATCTCAAGCATGGCATGAGCTTTAGGAGTGCAAATATGTCCAACATTTGCACAATTTAACATTCAGGTATTGCCCATGGCAAAAAAAAAAAAAAAAAAAAAAAAAAAAAAAAAAAAAAAAAAAAAAA